>JAJMAW010000094.1:0-54978 GCA_030565085.1 Sugiyamaella pinicola
CTGTCCGGACCCGTTGTGCTCGCTTCGCGAGCATGTTTGTAACAGCACGATTCTAGTTGCTCGCAAAGCGAGCACAACGGGTCCGGGCAGCGCCCGGCCGCCGGAGGCAGAGCACGGAGAAAAGCAGATGCACTTTGTCTACGATTTTTTTATAAACAAGAATAATATAAACACAGTCATTATGAGTCTAGTGGTGTTCTTCCTCGACAACATCGCCAACGACAAACCAATCCTCCTCAACAGGAGCGGCCTTTCCTTCAACAGGAGCAGCATTGGAATGGACATCGACACTTTGAGATTCGTATTCAGCAACTTGGGCAACATCTCCTTCAACAGAGGGAGCAGCAGGGGCATGAGGAATAGTCCATGGCTTGACTTGTCCCTCGGCATCCTTGGCAGTTAAAGGAGTGGGCTTATAAGCCTTGACTTCCTTGAGATAGAGATCCTGAACGAGATCCACTAGAAAGGTGTGTTAGTATAATATTGTACATCGACCAATCCAAATTTTCTTCTTCAAACTAACCTCTTTTGACAGTAGTAGACTGGAAGCCACGAGTAGAAGCAACTCTAGTCATCAATGGAAGACGACGCTATAACAACAATGTTAGGTTCTGTTCGTGTCCGGATATCATCTTCCTTCAGAGACATATCAATTCCATCCTTTTCCGCAATCCCTCTCCAAACTTACTGACACGAGACGAGCAATCATTTTCTATTCAACTTTTTTTTTCTGCGCGGTTCTTGCTTTAGTTGGTCACACGGAAAACCAAAATCTAATGTGAGCTGTGTGAGATATCAAACGCTTGACTCGAATCTCAAGACCGTGAAACTTCACGCTGCGAATTTTGAGCCAATCAACGTTGTATGTGGAAAATTGAAATTATGAATGCCTAACCCTGTGCGGCTGGGCTCTGGGCCGCACAAAATGTGATGGTGCGCTGGGACTGTGGAAAGGCTCTGGTCTGCCACCGGCTACTGGGCTGTACACAGCCGACCGCTGGCGTCATTTATTGTAGAGCGCCTGGTAGCGAACAAAATATGTGGTCCTGGCAAATAGCGAAGCAAACTGCGGGCCTGCCTGGACATAGCACACTCCGAAGGCCAGCTGCGGCGGTAGAGTCTGATCGCACGGCTGGTATCTGGATTGAAGATAACTCTATTGTGTCCTGCATAATCTTTGCGCAGATCATAACAGTGAGATTCAGCCATGTCTCTTCTTCATCTAGACCTTTACGTCTCTTTAAGGAAATTGCAGGTACGAAATTATTCTCACAATTTTTGGACCATGAACATAACTAACTCTCGATTAATATTAGAAATTTTCTATATGTGCTATTTAAATATCCCATTCACGCTGAGATGAGATCGAGAACTTACATTTGTTTGTCTGTAGACCTCATAGTTTGCTTTAGTAAAGCCCAACGTAGTCAAATTATATATAATATGTTAACTCTAGAATATAATTATATATAATATCTTGTATAGCTGCTTTCTACGTTTACTGCCTCTCAGTGCTTTATTGTTGGCTCGCAGTTGAACCGTATACTGATAAAAGAGCATGGTTAGTATGCACCACTCGGCATGCTCTAAAGAAAATTTCACTATCGACCATCATTCTCTTCTCTCAATAGCTGGGTAATGTAACGTAATTGCCAGGCCAAAACAAGCGAGGACTCATATTCCATGGTTATTATTTAAAAAAGAACCATAGGTAAACACGTGATTGAAACGGTTTATTACTTAATACCGCGGGGATAACATGTACATATCATCTCCTATATACGATACACAACAGTTCTAATTCGTATCAAACATTTCTAATTAGTAGAGAGCCACGTAATCTGTGCGAGGTATTATGAAAGATCGGGGCTCCTGCTTACTACGTCGGAGCTCCATACTGACTAATCGCTCGGGAGCCCACAGACTTCAGGAAAACATATAAATAGCACTCAAAGTCCTCCATATGTGTACTCGTTATAAACAACGAACCAATATTTGTCAAATATCTAATATGACCATTCCTGAACTAGTTTATTTTGTCTCCGGAGGCTCCCGTGGTATCGGCTTCCAATTGGTGAGTCAACTGAGTAGCAGACCCAACACCAAAGTCATTGCTACTGCTACCAATCCTGAAAAGTCCCTTGAGCTACAACAGCTTGCGAAAGAACGTGGCAACATCCACATTATTAAATATGAAGCTAGTTCTGAAGAAGATGCTGTTGCTGTTGGCAAACAAGTTGGAGAACTCGTAGATGGCGTTGACGTTTTGATTCCCAACGCAGCCATTGGCCGAAGCAGTGCTACTGTCCTTGACACTCAAGCAGAGACTTTTAAGGAGCACTACAACATCAATGTTCTGGGCACTATTTTGTTATTGAAGGCATTATATCCTTATTTGATTAAAAAGGATACTCGGAAAATTTTCTTTATCTCCAGCATTGCTGGATCGATTGGAAATTATTACCCTGCTTCTCTTTCAGCCTATGGCCAATCCAAAGCAGCTTTGAATTATTCTATTAAGGAGCTTAGTTTTGAATTATCCAAAGAAAACTTTATCGTCGTTGCCGTCCACCCGGGAGGAGTCGATACTGATATGGCCAGGACAGCATTGGAGCGGTACAAAGATAATGACCCAAAGTTTTACGAACAAATTGTCTCGACAATCCTTACCCCAACCGAGAGCGCCTCTAAAACTCTGGAAGTTCTCGACAAATTGAAGCCTGAGGACAATGGCACTTTTATCAATTACACTGGCGAGCCTCTTACTTGGTAGGGGGTGTATCGCTTCACGAGCAATGATATAATCAATAATAAATGAAATCAATTAGAATATTAATAATATCGATATACAATAAGACATTAGGGAATACAATACCGAGCAAACTAAATAGAATTTAGGAGTTCTCAGTCCTATCTTAGAGAACAATTTGGGCAAGGGTAAATTACCTTTTATGGCATTATCAGGGGTATCATAACGCGGTCGCTTTGCCAGTTCCATTTAGCAGCAATAACTACTGCCTTTGAAGCAAGCTACAACCGATGCCGTAGGCAACTGTTATGTAGTTAGCTATCAAACGTTTGCTTGTTAACTTATGGACCGGTTGGAATCATTAGTGTTATGAGGGTGCATTGCTAATATTTATTGCTTTCATAGCACAATTCGCACAAGCCTGCTAATATAGTCATAGGCATCTTCTTAGCTGCTTTCTATATAGGAAATTTAAGAATATATTTTAGGGAGAAGCTACTGGGGGTGCTAATGTCGATATTAGCAAGAAGCACAGGCAATCTCAAAGAGAGATTTAGAGCACTATATTTAAGGTCAGCAGAGAACATCGGTGACCAATAGCTCAGAGACTGTTATATTATAAGAAATTGTTTATGGGGCCCTAGAAGGTCTGAGCTGAAAGTACTGGAGATAATATAACATTACGCGGCTGACCACCTTCTTTCTCTCTTTCACGTTTAGCCGCAGCGTACCAGACCGAACAGCTGGCAAAGAGGCCCAGACCATCGTCCTTTGCAGCTTCTGGGCCGGGGCTCTGTATACGATCCTAGCATCTCCGCGAAGCGGAGCAACGGGTCTGGGCGGAGCCCAGCCGCCGGAGGCTGCCAAGGCAGCGGTACGGAATGGACCTTGCCGATGATGAGGCTAGATCAAGCCGGCGGAGGTTTACTACTAGGTTAGGCACCGAAGAGCCTCCGATAGCGGGGTTTGGTTTATAGCATATTAATGGAGAAAGAACTCCGTTGTGGACCCGTGCGTACTTTTGGGATGGTACGGCGTGGTTTAAGCGCCCAGCTGACCCCGGTATTTAACCGACACAGATAAGATACGGCGAGAAGATGGACTGATTTGGAAATGCTAGACAGGGTAGAGGAAGAATAAATAAGAGGAGAATCTCCCCACATTTGTATTTGATATTTGATTCATTTCATTTATTCTATTCAGTGGTATGTCGTCTCTTATTTCAGTGGCTAGAGCAGGTAGCAGATATACCAATCGAAGTGGATTTGTTGGCAGATTGCCAAGTGTCGCTACGAGGTTGACACGCCTGGCATCGACTTTTCAGTTTGCTAGAAACCACCAAAAGATCGAGAATCCTGGCACTACAAAATACTACATCAATAACGAATTTGTCGAAAGTCAGACTACAAAATGGATCGATGTCCATGATCCAGCTACTAATAATCTGGTTACTCGTGTTCCCCAGTCAACTCAGGAAGAACTGAAAGCTGCTGTAGATGCTGCCGAAGCTGCCTTTAAAAGCTATAAAAATACTACTGTTCTCTCGCGCCAACAAATTGCCTTTAATTATGTCCGACTCATTCGTGAGCATTGGGATGAATTAGCTACTTTGATTACTCTGGAGCAGGGCAAGACGTTTGCTGATGCCAAGGGCGATGTTCTTCGGGGACTTCAAGTTGCTGAAACTGCTACTGCCATTACTACACAATTAACTGGTGAATTATTAGAGGTTTCTCGTGATATGGAGACCAAAATGTATCGCGAACCTCTAGGGGTCGTTGCCGCTATATGCCCATTTAATTTTCCGGCCATGATTCCCTTATGGTCGATTCCTCTAGTTATTGTAACTGGTAATACTTTGGTACTCAAACCATCGGAACGTGATCCTGGAGCTACTATGTTACTAGCCGATTTAGCTCGTCAAGCGGGTGCACCTCCTGGAGTTATTAATATTGTCCATGGACAGGCACCTACTGTTGATTTCATTCTTGATGATCCACGTATTCGGGCAATTTCCTTTGTTGGTTCATCAAAGGCTGGAAAATACATTTATAGCCGTGGTACTGCCAATGGTAAACGAGTGCAAGCCAATCTTGCAGCCAAGAACCACGCAGTTATTTCTCCAGATGCTAATAAAAACCACACAATCAATTCAATTGTTGGTGCTGCTTTTGGTGCTGCTGGCCAAAGATGCATGGCACTTTCTGCGCTGGTCACAGTTGGAGAAACCAAAGAATGGGTTACTGCAATCGCTGAAAGTGCTAAAAAACTCAAAGTATCTGGTGGATTTGTAGAAGGAGCCGATGTTGGCCCTGTTATTACCCCTCAATCCAAAGCGCGCATTGAAGAAATTATTTCTTCTGCTGAAAAGGAAGGCGCAACCATTGTCCTTGACGGACGCAATTATTCGCCACCAGACTTTCCTAACGGCAATTTCATTGGCCCTACTATTATCACTGGAGTAAAACCTGGTATGAAATGTTACGATGAAGAGATCTTTGGGCCTGTTCTTGTTGTAAGTGAGGTCGAAACCCTCGATGATGCCATTGAATTTGTTAATAAAAACCCCTATGGCAACGGTGCAGCTATTTTCACCAACTCTGGGGCTACTGGCTATAAGTTCCAAAAGGAAATTGAAGCCGGACAAATTGGTATAAATGTACCTATTCCTGTCCCTCTTCCCATGTTCTCCTTCACTGGCAATAAAGGCTCCTTCTTGGGAGATCTCAATTTCTACGGTAAAGCCGGTCTTCATTTCCTCACCCAGAATAAGACCGTGACGTCTCACTGGCGTCATGAAGATGCTGTTGCTATCAAGGCGAGCGTCAATATGCCCACTCAAAACTAAATGTTTAAATGATAAATACTGTTTGTGTACAAAATACTATATGCAACTTTGCCTCCATCCCTGCTTCGTGGAGGACGACCCAACGCGCCTGAGGCACCATGAATAGAGTTTCAGTCAGACCATAGTAATCCTATAAAGCTTAATTGGTCACCCGTATCAGGGGTAAAATAGACGTCTACTGACAATGTGGCAAACGAGTACACACTAATGACTGAATAGGGTCGCTTGTAGCTTTTCTTGAGGCAAGCAGAGCCCAGCCGCCGAAGGTGCACAGAGCACTCTTCCTCCGAGTATGCCCGTTATCAAAAATTGATACTATAACGCCTTGAAAAAAACTTTATTGAAATCTTTTGGGCAAGTTGTTCGTATTTTACTTGAAAGATTTTTTAAACATGGCTGGGCAATATTTTTCTATCTAGTCACTTTCTCTTACTTGAGCAATGTATGATCACTTCGTTATGACAATTCTATATAAACCCAGAACCAATACTGATGGGATTTTTTAAACCATAACTTTTAATTCCAGAATGAAACCATCGGTGTTCTTATTACTCACACGAATTCTTTGTGATATAGTTGCCGGCGAGATCAGTTCATTAATCTCATCGTTTCAACAGCTTCAACAAGATCTAGAAATTACCGCAATTTCATTACAGGGATTTGATGATAGTCAGGGACGCATCGGTGCTCTTGCCATCGAAGCAACTGAGCGTGCTATTGAGAAAGATATTCATGATGTCATTTCTAAAATCAACGAACTAGAATTCCTAGGCGGTGATAACTTAGTACGGTTCCATGATGCCCTTGAGTCAGTCTGCATTGCCTACACAGATTTCTCATCTACTGTGGCAGCCAGGTCACCGGATCTGGTTTATGTCGGAGTAGAAAAGATAGCTCAAAGAGATTTGGCTGATATTTCTACGCTGACTTATGATCTCGAAGGCGCTGTTTACAAGAAACTTCCCTGCTCATCATTTGACAGTATGTCTCAATATTTTAACAATATCAATAACGGGCTACAGCAAGCAATCAAGGCTTACGGCGTTAGTTCAGTCAAGAGCCCACCATCTTTCCTACTCAGTTGTATTGGTGATTATACTGCTTCGGTTGAGGTCTCTAGCTCAGGCCCTTCAACTTTTTCTAGGAGTACTGTTTTTCATTCTGATACTATTGACCCTTCTTATCTCACATCTACATTTATTTCAGAGAGAACTATATATCCATTACCGTTACCCACCACTACTATTAACACTGACCCGGTTAGTACTGCCTCCCTACTTTCGATCACTCTGCTCCCTTACATGACTGTATCCACAATAACTCTTACATATGAGGGAACGACATATATAACAGTCACGTATTGTGCGTTAACGGAACCGATGTCACTTCCTAGCACGATCATTGTTCCTACGCCTTCCACTCTCATGGCTCTCAAGACATTACCTGCACTTCCTACAATCACCACTCTTCTAAGCGCAACAGTTTATCCTACATCAGCCAATCCTACTTCTCAGACTCTTTCTGCTCGTGCTCCCTCGGGTAGTATTGTAGTAATTCAGCCCAGTTCAGGCTACGGATTGAAAGCTAGGGGAGCTCTTGGAATTGCTGTTGCAGTAGCAGTAGCAGCAGCAACTATATTAGTATTAGCATAAATAGAAAGTTTAGTAATACAGATTAAAAATGTGTGTAATCAGAAGTAGTTTTTAAGCATATCTATGCAGGGCCTCTCCATACAGTTTCACCTAGCGCATATAGACCCTGCGTTATGAAAACCCCCTACCCCCTGAGAACATGACACGAGATCTGGATTTTTAACACAAGAATATGTGATTATTTCTTAGATTTATGACGTTAATATCGCCAGAGCAAATCCATACTACTTTTCTTAGATTCCGACGTTATTCCATCACGCGGCTGTGATATATGTATATACGCGTCGCGCGTTCGCGAACTTACGTTCACTTGATTTCCATACAACAAATCGAGAGCTGTGCCACAACCTTCGTAGTCAAGTCAGACATGATATTAGAATAGAATGACCAGTTCGATTCAAGAACGACCAAAAAATAATCTGGATATTCATCTTACATGGGTTCTTAATAATAAGGCGAATATGCCACCACCGAAGATCATAAATCAGTTTTCCGAACCAGTTATTAGTGTCGGTACTCCAAGAAACGGTAGAAACAGTCGCTCATTATTAAGCTTACGTGGGACATTAGAAACACCTGTGAGGTCGCCAGCGAACTCTCTACACCAGGAGTTAACTTTTAAGGCTTCAACTCCAGTGGGAATTGGTGAACCAATTGATTTAACTTTCGACGATGAGACTACGAAAAATCGCAGCGTAGTCACCGCCAGCACTCCACTAAGAAGTGTGTCTTTAAGTACGTATCAGTTTTTAGCATTGCTGTGGATGATTTATTATCTCTTGGGATGTCTATTACAGAGGGTCTGAGCTGTATTTCTTCTGTATTGTCTCTGTAATGTCTGATCTCATTCTCTCTAACATTTCCTCTCATAGACAGGCAAAACACACTGAATGCTAACAATACAACAGTTAATGGAAGTCGCCAATCTTCATCTTCTCGGTCTGCCACTCAGGATAAAGATCTGGCTCATATTATCCTGTCAGATGACGACGATTTCGACAATTTCTATGTTCCACTACCGAAGGAAAGATCAAAAGAACCGGATAGACTAACCACTGATCTTGATGATGGTTTTGATGATGAAGATCTGGACGAATTGAGTGACACAGTAAGGACAACAACTTCAAAGTACTTCCATCCTAATAAGTCAATAGTGAAACAGAATGAGCTACCAGCCGAAGGTCAGAGTATAAAGCAACCAGTGGACAACACTATAAATCAACTGGATGATGCTTTTGACTCTGAAGACGATTATGCATTCGACAGCTTACCATTACAAACACCCAACCTACCGGCACCTAGTCGGAATCCAGTTCTCTTATTCAAATCATCAATAGAAAAATTCAAGGCTACACCCACAACTCCCCGCCCTAAATCCCCTGTTCCATCCACTCCAAATAATCATAAAGCAGTTCCTCAAGTACCGGGAACGGTATCTCCCAGACCACCGCCGTCTAGAAATAAAGCATCTAAACTTGATTCAGCCAGACATGTCTCTTCTACTCCAGATGTAATCTTTCAAACGCCTAATTCTCCTCCTCAGGAGAACCGCATCCTTTCGCTGAATGCATTGCCTTCAGCAAATAATGCTGACATGCAGCCTGACTCAAAGATGAACTTCAACAACAGCAACAGCATGAGATTATTGTCGCCTTTACATCGTAATGAATCAGATACATTCCAGTTACAGGCCATCAACGGTTACCAAGCACATATTATTGATAAACTATCGCAACAGGTGAATCTAGCAATATCCGAAATTCACCGTATTCGTAGCGAAAATCCAGCTATCGCCAATAGCAAGTTTGATCTTGACATGGATATCTTATCCACTGATCTAGAAGGATCACAGAATAAATTAAAAAGGATCCAAGAAGAGAGGAATAGTCAATTAGAAGTAGCGAATGAATCGATAACCATGTCGCCTCCTCGCGATAGGAAGAAGCGCAGAATTAACGAGGATATGGTAGATGAACAAATACAGTATAACGAATTTAATGAGGAATATGATGAGATTATCACCGTTAGTAGTGATGAAGGTGAAGATGATATTGTGGAAAGCATACCTCGTGCTGGACCTTCATTATTTACCGATGATATTGACATGGAATCAAGCGATAATGAGTTTTTAAGGAACTTAGATGCTATTACAAAGGAAAAAGGTTCTGGAAACGTTCCTGGTTACAACGATTTTGATATTGAAAGCATGACGCAAATCAATAAGGTTGAGGCTAGCAACTTTACAAATCTATCCCAATATAATGATGATGTTGATGAGGTCGAGGTTATTGAATACGACCCATATGTTCTAGTTAACCCTGGTGACAACGATGATAACGACCCGTCTCAACTTCCAGGTACTGGCAGAATGACCCAACAGACCGGTCCAGTATTCTCGCAGGTTACTGCTTATCCTTGGAGTAAAGAGGTATTTTCAGCCCTTAGAACTACTTTCGGATTGTCCGGGTTTCGCCAGAATCAATTGGAAGCTATCAATGCTACTTTGAATGGGAATGATGTACTTGTTCTCATGCCTACTGGCGGAGGAAAATCATTATGTTTTCAACTGCCAGCTCTAATAAAATCAGGAAAGACCAGTGGTGTAAGTGTTGTCATATCTCCACTGTTATCATTGATGCAAGATCAAGTTCAACAACTGAAAAGTAAAGGTGTCCGTGCTGAAATGATTAACAGTCAATTAACGGCTGAAGAAAAGCAAATTAATCGGAGCTTGTTATTCAATAATCAATTAGATCTCGTCTATCTTTCGCCAGAGCTAATGAGAATGAGTACAATGTTGACTGGGTTGAGACGACTTCATAGTAAAGAGCAGATTGCTAGAATTGTCATCGATGAGGCTCATTGTGTTAGTTCTTGGGGGCATGATTTCAGACCACAATATAAAGAACTGGAGTTAATAAAATCAGAATTCCCCGGTGTCCCCATAATTGCGCTCACCGCTACTGCTACGTCACTAGTACAAGTTGATATTCGTAACTGTTTACGAAATAATTGTTTAGAATTCAAGCAGACGTTTAATCGGCCGAACTTGTCATATGAGGTTCGCCGATCTACTCGAGGGTCCAGCGATAGCAACGGTGTTTATCCAGCAATTCGAAAAATAATGGATAAATATCGTAACCAGACTGGGATAATCTATTGTCGCACACAAAACCAATGTGAAGAACTGGCCAAAAAGCTTAAGAAAGATCGATACCGTGTAGACTATTATCATGGAGGGTTAGACACTGATTCAAGAGTACGGATCCAAAAGCAATGGCAGTCAGGAGAGATCAAGGCTGTTTGTGCTACCGTAGCGTTCGGAATGGGAATTGATAAACCGGATGTGAGATATGTAATTCATGAATCAATGCCAAGAACTATGGAAGGATATTATCAGGAAACTGGTAGAGCAGGTCGTGATAGACAACCATCAGAATGTGTTATGTTCTACTCATTCCATGATTTCATGTCACTAGTGTGTGCTATTGATAGGGATAAAGATTTAACTTATGAAAGAAAACAGCATCAAAAGGATTTATTAAACAATATGATGCAGTACTGTGAAAATGAAATAGATTGTAGGAGACGAATCATTCTGAACTATTTTAATGAATCGTTGCCTAGGAGTGATATTTGCAAAAAGACTTGTGATAACTGCAAAGAACGATCAAAAAAGAATATCACAAATATCGATATAACTCCGATTGCAAAGGACTTTGTGCAGCTTGTGTCGTACATTCAAAAAGATAGTATTTCACCGAGTCATTGTATATCTGTTTACAGAGGGTCAAGGTTGAAGAAAATAATAGACCTTGGACATGACCGTGCCCCTGCCTTCGGCAATGGTAAATCGAAGACAGTACACGAGTTGGAAAGAATCATATCTCATTTAATTCAAAAGAGGATTCTTAAAGATATTCCCAAGCCAAGTAGGTTTGGTGGAGCGACAGCTACTGTTTATAAAGGACCCGAAGGTGATGCAGTTTTGAGAGGACAACTTCAAGTAGTCATGCAATTTGTTTCACCTAAAGTGGCGGCTACTGGAAGTGCACCAGGAAGAGGTTCGTCATATGGCAATAAACGACAATTGTCTGATAGCCAAGATGATCTGTAAGTCCATTCACACCGCCAGGCTGTCCCGAGGCCCGAACTTGCACATTTTTACTAACTAAAAATAACAGGAGTATGTTTGTAGAAGATAACCAGAAACGAAGGCAAACTAGGGAACGAACCCAGGCGTCCAAAAGCCGAAGTAGACCGGCTCCAGAAAAACGGAAGACTGCACGGACAACCGCTATAAATAGCACACCAATCAATCCCAGAATCCGTGCAATGACACCGTAACACACAATATGTCAATTAAATACGTAGATTAAGTTACTATACCTAATTAGATAGAATCATCATGATAATAGAATCTGTAAATAGTTAGTATCTCGATTCTCGCTCTCTGGAGCCGAGCAGCAACATAATGACGACGCAATACGTTTTCTGGGGGTAAGAGCAGAAATATACATACTTCGTATGTTTCGGGTTCTTGGGAGCATGAAGAACATACATGGCGTCATCCGGAGGTCGGCAATTCCGTATATTGTCAGTGAGCATGGATTGAAGAGATAGACATACACTGACAGTAGTCTGAATAGGCGACCACTCAGATCCGAGGAGGTCAAGGCAAATATGGCCATTGGAGTAGATATGAGGATGTATAGGAATAGGACGGTCGGCAGTTTTGATAAATTGTACTTGAGGGGATTCTACAGGGTAAGAGGAGGGAAACTTGAAATTCAATTCATAGGTTTCATTAAGATATAGCGGGTTATCTGATAGGACTTGGATATCAACCGAACATTCTTCTAGATTATCCGAATGTCTGAGTGTGATTCCTTTGATATGTTAGTCAGGGATAACATCATGTGCGCTTGACTGTTTCTGTGCTTCTTACCCCTGGGTGCATTAGTCCTAAGACTCTCCAGCTCCTTCATAATTCGTCGGCGATAAGCCATTATAAGATTATGATCAGTGACAATCGGGGGGTAGGTAGTGCTATAGAGCACTTTTATTATACACTGGTATATAATGTTGGCAATTGTGCATAATCTATATTGATAAGGTGCGGCGGAGCTGCTGATAAGAGAATGTGTGGCATAATAGAAATGTGTCTCCTTGGAAGTGAAGAACCTTTATTATCAGAGGGCTTACCAGTAAACGCTATTCAGGCTCTAGATTAGCTTTATCGTTTTAAGCCATACGCAGATGGTAATACTAGCCACTGTAGGAATAATAAACGACTGTAACTAATAATTGTAATATATGTACTTGTTGGATAGAGCAAAAAGCTTCTACCTAGTAGACTTGAGTAAATATGGAGTACTGACTATAATTGGATGCCTAGTTAGAAGAGTCCCCTTTTGTTCTGTTCTGCTACGACTGCTGAGCTTTCTCTGCTGCTAGTCCTTTCTGAGCTTTTGATCCTCAACCTCACGAGAAACAGATAATTAGATGGAAATATTCGGAGACGATCGTCAAAAGATAACAACCGACCCACCGCCGCCGTGGATCCACCGCTGTATTTAATACTGGAATACGGATAATAAATGATACATTAAAGCTACTAAGTTTCCTTTTATTAGAGTTAAAAATAGGGAAACAAGATTATATCATAATGATTCGGGTCATTATACAGTAAATATCGTCATTTTTGAAAAAAGTAAAAGGGAAGTAAGTACGTTCAGTTTGAGTAAAAAGTATGGTTTAATAACGATTAGTCGATTGGTCGTGAAAAGAGTGAATAAGAAATAATTAATTGAAATTTTTTTGAAAAAGCGGTGTATGTCATTAATGAAAGTCGTCAAAATAAGAGATAAAAAAAGAGCAAAAACAAAACAAAAGAAAATCAGACAGTGGTTGTATGCTACCATAAATAAAAAAAACCATATCCAACCACTTACTCAAACCATTTCCCACTGTACTAAAGAATAATGCAACAGGAGCTCGACTTTTCGGGGGCATTGACCAACAAACTGGCTCTTGTGGCTACTTCAAAGACATCATCGACTCCTTCTCCTGTAAGGGCCGAACATTCAATGTACCTCCTTGCACCAATCCGTTTTGCAACTGCCTCGGCATATTGAGCATCTACAAAATGAGAGCTTTTCTTTCTGAGATCCTCAATAGCCGCCGAATCAGTTCTTAGATCCTTTTTCAATCCCACCAGAATAATTGGCACATTAGGGCACAATTGATCCACTTCTTCAACCCACTTTGTCGTAGCATTGTCTAAAGAATCGGGACTATCCACAGCAAACCCAATCAGAATCGCATGTGCTTTGGAGTATGACAAAGGTCTCAATCTCTAAATCGCAAGTGTTAGTCCAAGTGCCGGCGGTTGTATTCGCTTAGCGAAGGGTACGAACCTCATATTCCTCTTGTCCCCTACACATCATGTTAGTCTTAAATTGCAGTATCTCCACCTCACTCGCCCACCCGAGTACTTCCGGCATAAAACAGGTCGTTCTGCCGACTCTACTTACGCTGTGTCCCACAATGCCAATTGGACAGACTTGCCATCTACTCGGCAGTCTGTAACATAATTATCAAACACCGTCGGATGCTATACTTATTGTTAGACAGCCCGTTCTCCACTCTCAAATGCAAATGTCTATTCTCCGACTTACGTATTCCTGGCTCGTTGTTAGTACCGTGATTTCACAGTCCGGCGGTATGCCTCCGGCGGCTGGGCTCTGCCCAGACCCGTAGCTCCGCTTCGCGGAGGGCTAAGAGCTGTGGGCACCAAATGTCGCTGGAGACCGTATACTCCCCGCGAAGCGGAGCTACGGGTCTGGGCAGAGCCCAGCCGCCGGAGGCATGTCCCCTCTCTCGTCTTTTACTCACCTTTGGAAACTCCCCTAACGTGAACACACACAGTAGAGACGTTTTTCCACATGCTCCGTCGCCTACAATGACCAACTTTCGCTTAATGACCTCGCGTGATGCCATGGTCAACCACTCCTCCTGTCCTATCTATGCTGTTCTGCTCTGTCTTTTGTTCGATTATGGTGATGATAATATCGTTTTGGCCTGGCTCCTATTGTGTCTTATTTATTATGTCACCCCTCTTACTATCTGTTCTTTTACTTTTCTTTCTTTCTTTTCCACTCCTTCTTCTCCTACTCGTCTTCTCTTTTCTTCCCCTTCTTCTCCTTTCCTTTGCTTCGTGGTATTGAGTATTCTTTTTTACGTCTACGTCTACGTCTAAGTCTATCTCTTTTTTTGTTACTGCCACTACTGTCTGGAATATAAATGGCAGTAGTACGTATAACCTCCTATAATTGGAATCGTGCGTCAGTTACGATACCAGCTCGTCCGCAGTCGATCCCGCGCGCGTAATCTCGTATATTTTCGGTGTAGCCGCGCATCATGCTCTACCGTTCCAATACCACGACTGTATACTGAACTGTCCCATAATACAATTACCACTGCTCAGTTCGTCCGTTCTGTTTCATATTCTGATCTCAGCTCTCCTCAATTACTATTGTTGAATCAGACTGTCTGTGGCACTTTATTGCAGCCTGGCCGCTGACGGGCTTCTTGGCGCCTGCCGTTCAATGCCAAGGGATTCCGCTCAGAAAGCCGTGGCGCTGCCCCCCGTCCACCGTTACCCTGCGTACTAATAATGCCCACTATCCTACGATATAGCCGTACGGTACCTATAAGGTGCCAGCAATGCTTCTCTGCTGGCTGACCCTGGCTTGCCCCCGGCGGCTGGGCCTGGGCAGGCCAGGGTATGTTTAATTTTTCAAATACATTCGATAGAAGAATTGCCAAAGTGGTATCAGAGTTCATAGTTGAGGTTGGAAGTAGTCAGGAGGTAGGGGATTCAAGGGGAAAAATCGCAAATGGTAATCTTAGGAATAGATATTTTTTTTGGCAGCCAGGCTGTTCTACCAACCTAAGTGGGAAGAAGCATAACGAAATCAACCGTTAATGGTGTCACGACTCGTTTGAGCAGTTGAAAGATAGACGATAGAAGTTATAGTGCTAGGTCAGAATCCCGAAGTCGTAGTGCCAGGAGAGCAATTTGGTAACGAGAACAAGCGGCTATTAAGACGATGGCCAGTTAATTCCTACGCCCTGAAAATCCAGACCAGCTCTGGGTCGCTCTAAACGGGACTGGTTTGACTATTCTCAGAACAAGACAGTCTAGCTATTTGTACAAGATATTTAAGAGGCTCACGAAGATGAAGTTGATTGTCAACAATGCGTATTAAATACTTAGTCTAGTAAGATGGTATTCTGCCAAAAAGTAAAGCAATTTCCCAACTTCAGCACGCACAAAACTGCCAGCACGGGGTTCAATATCGGAAAAGTGCAATCGTAAAGTTGGCATCAATTGGTAATGCCATAGTAGACAAGGCATGAAGGAGATCAAGTCGGGCAAGGGTGAACTGCCTGTTACGGTATTATCAGGGGTATCTGCTGTCCCGCTCTTCGAAACGACTGTCCCAAGTAATGTTAAGCCGAGTTTCTCGCTATCGACAAGAATATATTCGTTTGGCAGCTACCTAAGATTCTGGGAAATTATGGAACATTTTTTAATAGCATAGCGCCATCTCAGTAAAATTGTTGACCGAATGTCATTAACATTTAAATTGTAATTACTGCTTCTTTTGCACATGAGATATTAAGATTTTCCCAGAGAGTATTCGCTCAGTGTCTGTAGGTACCACATGAAGAACGTCACTCGGCCTCTGACATCTTTGTTTGTGAATTACACCGAGAACTAAATGAACCACTACTCTATGACACTATATTTCGCGTCATTAAAAGACAAGGGTGCTCAATGGCCCCGCTGATAGTTTTGCTATCAGCAAATACAGCTTCTCGAAGTTGTGTATTTGTAACAAAAACTAGGTCTGCGCTTTGAAGTGTGTTTAACGAATTGAGCTGTCACAAGTTATAATAAGTCGCAGTCTAGGGGGAAAAACAGCTGTGAAATTAGCATTTTAATGCTGATGTAATTCTAACAGATGTAAATTTTTCACAAAGCGCTCGAAGAAAAGAGCTATATAGATAACGACTCACTAGGATCTGTGGAATGGGGCTTTCGCCTGCGAACATAGCTAATGAGAAAGGAAGAACCAGCCGCATATCTGTATACGGCTTTAGTAATAATATATTATTATTACGGTCGCATATACTCGCGGTTGGGAGCTGGTCTTGACTTGAATCTAACGTCTGAGTATCCAAAGGATAAAGGGTGGATTCTACCACCGACAGCTGAGATTTGTCTTGACACGTAGTGCACCAGCCGAATGAGAGCTGGACGTACCGATTACTCGCGACCTGAGCCGCCAGAGGCACCAGTCCGTTTGACCTGTCAGAACCTTCGCGGCTACTATTGGCGCTGTTGCCCTGATTTCTCCCAACAGTGAAAATACATTCACTACTTTCTACTGCTATAAAGAGTAGCAGACACGCTAACGATAGTCTGAAACGGCTTATTATCACTGTATCAATATACTGCCAGTCAGCCAGCCCCAGTATATATATACTCAGAAACTTAAACCACCAAATTTCCCTATGCAAATAGAATTCCATTCGGCACGGTAGAGATATTAATTAACATTTCATTTCTTTTCATGTTCCAACTTTGTATCTATATACCCACCACCACACCATAGGGAACACGCTACATACGCTACACTACACTCACAGTCAGACCCAGATCCCTTTTTTTGGTAGAATTTTGTCGTCATATCACACTACAGGTATAATTATTATTTCTTTCTTCCTGTTCCCCGTCTTTTGGTGGGGTGTCTCTATATTTTATTCTTAGCACAGCCCGAGTACCACTACTATCACCAACATCCCACAACAACCAAGCCCTGAGTACCCTCTCTGTTGTTGCTCTTGTTCTCTTCAACCACGTCACCTCCGCCTAGCTAGCATCCTGTCTCAGTCTCTCATTCCCTCTGCCTCTGTCTCAACTCGGTTTCCGAGTCTGTTTCGTTTCTAGTTCTCGTCTTTCCTTTCGAGTACAGGTTACGTTTTGGCGCTTACACGGGTCCCAACCTCCCCCCGTATTCTCAGGTTCTCTTCTCACATCATCTTGGCTCTGCTCGTCCTTCAAATCTTAAGTAAGTTTACTCTTTCTTTTCTCTCCCCGGCTGCGTAAGCGAAAGCGGAAGCTAGTTATTGATTCTATCCAGAAACCCGTCTTCGTGCCGGAGGAGGATCCTTTCATTCTGTCTGGATTCTTTTTTACTTGCTTACCTGTGAACTGTTAATAACTAACTCCACTCCCCACATCACAGATCATGATTACTCCCATATTACAGGAAGCTGTTGCTTCCGCAGCGCCTGCGTTCACAAAGCCAATAGAACCAGGTGCTAAGGCTATTTATTCTAGGGATGGCTCGAAAGTTATCACTGTTCCAAAGGTGCGCAAGTCATCATCGTCATCTTCTTCACGAAACAAATCACTGTCAGATAATGATGAAGATTATTCAGATGATTTCGATGCCGATGATATCCAATATGTAGCTGGCGATAATATTGATTTCGAATATGCTGCAAAAGGTACGACTGGTCATGCTGATCTAGGAGAACCATCGTCCTCCACTGCTGCTAATTCTTCAAAAAAGAAAAAGAAAAAGAAGAAGAAGAGCAAGAACTCGACTACAAATACATCTACACCAAACTTAAATTCAGACCCAACCCCAAACTCGGTCGAGGTTCATAAAGATGGTAACGGCATCACTATCAATAATATCGACTTTTCTTCTCCACAGTCTATAGTTTCTGCCGCCGCTGCCGCTGCCGAAGTCGTAGGAGGTGGAGGGTCTAGTGCTAGGATTTCAACGCCCACTTCAGCATCAACGAATGCCCAGCTGTCATCATCAGCCACTAAGAAATCTTCCACATCATCTTCTAAAAGACACAATACTAAAGATGATCGAATCTGGGACACTTCATCTGAAGAAGAGCGGGAGAGAATTAAAGAATTCTGGCTCACCTTATCTGAAGATGAACGACGTGACCTTGTTAAAATTGAAAAGGATACCGTTTTGCAAATTATGAAAGATCAGCAGAGAAACAGCTGTAGCTGTTCTGTTTGCGGACGAAAAAGGGTGGCCATTGAAGAGGAGTTAGAAGCTTTATATGACGCTTATTACGCTGAATTAGAACTGTACTCTGAAAAGGGAGTACCTCATAGTTTTGGTAAAGGATTACCTTTGAATGGTCCATTTGGACATCGTCACCATGATCATGATCATCATACGCATACTTATAGCCATGCTGTTCACAATCATAATCATAGCACCGGTCACAATCATAGTTACCCTTCTCACACCCATCATCACAGCAACCATTCACATCCCCATGCCCATTCTCAGAACCACGCACATGATGACCATACCCATCCTCACAGTAGTCAACGTACCAGTTCTCATTCTCGCCCTCGCCCTCCCAGACCTCCAAATCGTAGTTTATCTGTTACTCATAATTCCTTACCTCCTGAAGCTTATCCTCATAGCCAGAATCCCCCTCTCGCACAGTCCTATTCGTCGCGTCCCAGTCCTCATCGGCAGCGGGATGGCGATTATGACAATGAGGACTATCAATCTGAAGAAATATACGGCGAAGCTGATGATGGACATATTCAGTATTTAAAAATGGACTACCAGGATAAACAAGATCATGCAATTCACTTAATAGAACATCATCGTGAAGAATTAGAAGCTGCTGGAGTCGATTTTTCTGGTAAAAACCCTCCTTCAAGAGCAGATTATGAATTATTTCAAAGCATTCTAAAGGGTCGCGAGAAACACAATATGGAAGGCGGCCCTTGTAATGCAAAGATATGGCCACCATCAAATGACAAGGATATAGACGTAATAACAAATGGAGTAGCGGAATCGAGGATAACTGTTTCTGCTTCTATTGCTGCCCCTCCCACAATGGCCGTCGCCTCTAGCTCTACCTCTACTTCCTCACAGCTGCAAGATACAGACCTATACAATTTTGGTAGTAGTCTCACTATTCAGGGTGGTATTCTAACGGTCGCCGATGACATCATCCAAAACAATGGCAAGCATTTTATTGATATGATGGAACAGTTAGCCAGAAGAAGAATGGCTAGAGAAGAGAAAACACTGGCGGCTGCTAATGAATATGATGGCCGTGACGAAGCGGCAATTGTCGACGATGATGATGACGATGATTATTTAGATGACGGAGAAGATGAAGAAGATGATGACGACATTGATTATATCGATGATTACGACGACGATATAGACGATGACTATGATGACGACGATGAATATGACGATGATGAAGAAGATCCTCCCGTATCTGAAGAACAACGCATGGCAGAAGGTAGGAGAATGCTGCAAATATTTGCTGCTCGAATGTTTGAACAGAGAGTCCTGAACGCTTACCGAGAAAAAGTCGCCCAGGAGCGCCAAAAGAAGTTACTAGAGGAATTGGAAGAGGAGAGTCGTCTACAGGAAGAAAAGGAGTTGAAGAAGTTGAAGGATAAGGAAAAGAAAAAAGACAAAAAGCGAATGCAAAAACTTGCTAAAGAAGAGGAGAAAGCTAAAAAAGAAGCTGAAAAGGCCGAGGCGGAAGCTGCTTTGAAAGCGGAGCAGGCAAAGAAGCAGGAATTAGCTCGTCAACGGAAGTTGGAACAGAAGAAGTTACAGGAAGAAGAACGAAAGAAGAAGTTAGAAGAGGAACGTAAGCGTGAAGCTGAACGAGAACGTAAGAGGCGAGAGCGTGAAGAAAAGGAAAGCCAGCGCCGCCGTGAAAAAGAAGCCAAGGAGGCAGAAGCTCGCCGTCTCCGTGCTGAGGAGGAGGAAAGAAAAAAGCAGGCAAAGATTGAAGAAGAAGAGAGAAAGAAGCGGGCCAAGGAAGAAGAAGAGGAACGTAAACGCAAGGCTGAAGAAGCAGAAGCTAAGCGCCTTGAAGCTGCACAAAAGGCTGAACTCCTTGCCAAACAACAACATCAAAAACAACTTCTTGCCAGTTTACAACTGCATCAGCAAGTAGCGCAGCCTAGCTCTTCTAATTCTTCTTCGTCTCCTTCTCCTTCTCCACAGTCTGGTGTTACCTCTGTTCCAGTGACTTCACCAGTTTCAACTCCAACTATTTCGGCTACCCCCCAAACACCTATTGCGCTACCCACACTCCCTCATAGTATGATACAACCATTGGTTAATAATAATTCCAATACTGGAATACCTCCCACTCATGCTATCTCTTCATATGGACAGTTATCCTACCATCAACAGCAACCGTCGAGCCTTTTGAATGGAGCATCTCCTACTTGGGCTCCATACTTCCCTCCTTCAGGTCAACAGTCATCACAGCCTCAGCAACAAGGTGCTATAAAATCAGGATTGATAATTCCCCAGCAGCAACAACAGCCAGCTCAATCCAATGGTCAATCGCAAATGGGACTAATGGGTATCCTTGGATATGATAGCACATCGAGTTTGGGTCAAGCAGCATCTCCACCGGCAATAATTGTTGAACCTCGCCAAAATCAAGAACAACAGCAGCAGTCATCGCTACAAGAAGATTATGAGTTGGATAACCCAGTTGATGAATTGAATCGTATTATCGGAGGACACAGGCTATTGGCAGACGATGATACATCGGCTATCAATGTACTAAATGGTAACAGTCCAACAAACGGGCCGATTGCACCGATCACTGGGTCCAATACCGGTGTGACTGGTAGTACTGCTGCTGCGGCCAGCAATTTTGGATCCGGTCGTCTCTTTTCTGGTTCATTATTCGATAACAAGACTTCATCGCCGTCACCTGATTGGGGCTCTTTCGGTAGAAGAACTTCTGGCCTTGGTACTACTATGTGGTCAGCGTCTGCTACCAACAATGTCAACCCCATGAATACAGCATCGTCGTGGAATTCTCTGTTACCGCAGCAACAAATGCAACAAACTGCACAGCCCAATTCTATGATTTCTCAGCCACCAATGCCATTAGTTTCCGCCTCTCACTATCCTTCGTCATTCGACACTGTCCGTCAGTCGGCAATCACAGCTTATCAAAGTCTGTTAAATGACGGATGGGCCGATGGAGATGGATTTGTCCCTGCACAAGTCCTATACCATGGAGCTCTTAAAAACCTCAGCGGGTCTCTGACATTTAATCAAAATGAGTTCCATAATGCCTGTGGAGTTTATGACGATTCGGGAATTACGAATGACAGGTTTGATTCTCTGAGGGATAGCCTTGGGCTTGTGACCCACCTCAAGTACAGCCCGGGGCCCGTGCATCGTTCTCAAAACTCAATTGTTTCTTCATCAATGTCTACCGCCACCATCGCTGGCACATCTAACGCCGATGATTCTACCTCAGGCAACTATTGGCCTGTTCGTCTGGCGGGTGTTCTCTAACTCCGTTTATTTGTTTGAGTCACTCTCACGGTATATATTTTTTATATTAGTCTAATGATATCATGATTGTTTACTTGTCACTACTACGGCAGTATCCAATTCCTTTGTGTCGCCCTCGTTTGAATATCGCAAACATTTTTTTCTTGTGATACCAGTTCTACTTGAGAAGGAGTGGTGGAGAATGCGTATACATAACTTCAAGCTCTATTACGAAGAACATCTCGCTGACCACGCCACGAACAGGACGACTCAGCCTCCGGCGGCGGAGATCTAACTACAGGAGCAATCGTTGATAGTTCAGTTACATTCAAGAGCTCTCCGCATAACATTATCCTTAAAATTGATTTTTTATAAAAGATGTGAACTACTGGAAAACTTAACGGCCAAGAGAGCGCATTTGGACTTTACGGCAACTATGTTTCAAACACTGTTACATTGTTATTCTTAAATATATGCCGGTTTAACGACCACCTATACGCTAGCTATAGACGAAGCTGCTAATAATAGCGGCCCCAGTACCCAGAGACATCGCTCCTGGGACTGATCGAGCTCTCTTCGCCAGTAGCAGCGCAAGTCGTCGTCACGGTTAGGGAAACAAGCGAAGCGAGCTACAGGTCTGGGCAGAGCATAGCCACCGGAGGAAGAACCCCGGACACAGTTCGCAACGATGATGGTTGGTAGTGAACTGGCGAGAGTCCTGACGAGAGCCCTGACGAGAGCCCTGCCGAGATCGCTGTTTCTACGGGACTTTGAATCTACCGGTCCGAGAGTGATCCCGGCTCGCAGCAGCGGCGGGAAATCTCTCCCCTACTCCCCGCAGAAGGCAGAATAAATTATCCGTGTTCCCAACCCTTTAGGTGCATATCATTTATCTCTCTCTCGATAACCCGTCCCACTTTTGACAACGCTCATTGTTCTTTCTATCTATTGGCATCTGAAATGACTTCAATTCCTCATAAATCCCATTTGTCGCAGATTTATGCTAACCCCCAGCCTCAGTTTTCCAGATATAGGGGACTACTGACTAAATTTGCCGAGAAATATGGTGGGAATAGGTCTCCTGATCTCGTGTTGAGAAGTCCTGGTAGAGTCAATATCATTGGTGATCATATCGATTATTCTTATTTTTCCGTCTTGCCAATGGCAGTTGAGGCTGATATGGTCATGGCAATTGCCTTGGATAAAGGTTGTCAGTCTATTGAAGTGTCTAATGTAGACTCTGTAAATTTCCCTTCAGAAACTGTGGCCATCAGTGGAGATTTGCTGCAAATTGATGCTACCAGATCTGACTGGGTCAATTATTTCCGTTGTGGTTTCAGAGTTGCCCAAGAGTTTTTGAAGTCCCACAATATCGGCGTGAACACGTCGCTTGTGGGCATGAAGATTCTTATTGATGGGAATGTGCCCACTGGTAGCGGGCTCAGTAGCTCTGCTGCTTTTGTGGTTTGTGCCACGCTGTCTGTTTTATTAGCTAATGGCTATACTGACATCTCCAAAACTCTTCTCACTCAATTATCAATCCGATGTGAACAACATGTGGGAGTCAATTCTGGAGGAATGGACCAAGCTGCTAGTATTTTTGGTTTGCAGAACCATGCTTTGTTTGTTTCATTTTTGCCGGAACTCAAGGTTAAAGAGTTTGCATTTCCAGAAACAGATCCCAAACTGTCGTTTGTAATTGCTAATTCTCTGATTACTGCGAATAAACATGAAACAGGCCCTGTTAATTATAACTTGCGCGTTGTTGAGGTGACTCTTGCAGCTAATATTTTGGCTAAACGATTGGGGCTTACTATTGCAAAAGATGGTAATCTCCAACAAGGGACCCTTCGAGGCGTTTTGGAAAAATATTTTGAACTTAAGGATCCGTCCTCTCCACCTTATGGCGTAGATGTCGAAGATTCTCGCAAGAAGCTGTCCAAATTGTCAGAAATTGTTGAGGATATATTTGGTAATAAAAAAGATGGTCATTCCACTGAAGAAGTAGCTAGCGAATTAGACCTTTCAGTTGATGAGGTCAAAAGAATTTATATGACCACATACCCTGTAAGATATGAAAAATTGCAACTTTATAAGCGTTCTATTCACGTTTATGAAGAATCAAAACGGGTCTTGGACTTTTTATCGATCCTTGAATCTACTACAGTTACCGATAAGTTTTCCGAACTGGGTCGTCTCATGAATGAGAGTCATTATTCAGCAGTTCACAACTTCCAGAATTCATGCCCAGAACTCGATGATATCTGTAAAATTGCTTTGGCGAATGGATCTTCTGGTTCTCGTGTGACAGGTGCTGGCTTCGGTGGCTCCTCTGTTCATCTAGTACCTGCCGACAAAGCCCAAGCACTTATCAAGGCTCTCACCGAGCAATACTATAACCAAAGATTCCCTAATCTCACTGAATCTGAAATCTCTGAAGCAATTCTTGTTTCCGAACCTGGTAACGGAACAACGGTGATTGAACCCGGTCTCTGTTTAGATTAGAAATGTAAATTAGCATTAGATTAAATATGAGTATTCGTATAAAATATATGATATGCAGTAGGAAGAATGAAGAAAAACGTTACAATGTACCAATTGGGCGAGGAGACCAGTTTTCAACTATGGACCAACCGGTGTTGTTCACGGTGGTCTTAGTTTTTTCAGCGGTACCAGAGCTCGTATATTTTGTCTTTTCTGACTTTAGTCTCTTAGAGTATTTCTCTAGATGGTCATCGGTTTTTCTAATACGTTTATGCTGTTCCTCAAGTTCTGCAGGCAGTGGTTCGTGAGGGGTTATTGTTATGCTGTTAAAAGCTTCCACTTGAGATTCCATTTGTTTGACTAAAGTGGCCAGATTGGAATGGTCAAATGAAGTGACAGGTTTCTTTATTGCAGAAGTTTTGTCAAGATAATGTTGAAGAATATCAACATTCCATTCTCTGGGAAGCAGTAACAGCTCTCGAAGTATATCATCGAGATCGGTTAAAAACTGATCCTCGAGAGAATGTTTCTTCTTAGATGGAATAATAAAATATTTAACCCATTCAGTGATGGATGTGAAAAAATGAGGATCAAAAGATCGTTGTTCTTGGTCTTCGCCGTTTTCAGTCACTGACGCGCTGGGATACCAATCCATGGCTGTCTTTTGGCTATTTAACAGATTGACACAATATGATATTAATCGCTGTGTGAAACCTTCACTACTACTGCTACTGCTGCCAATCTTTATGTATTCAAAAAGGGGACCAAACAATTTGATAGAGGAAGATAGTTTTTTTAGGCCATCCGACCCAGAAGGAACTAGAACGTTTTTATATAGCAACACCTCAACAAAAAGATCTTCATCTCGTTCAATAGAATTTTGAATTCTCTTCACAAGCTTCCAAAACTTGACTCCCTCAACAGATCCATCGCCCAATCGCATAACTTTACCGGGGTCAGTTCGTCTTAATCGTCTCCAGTCTCTCAATAATTCCTTGATGGCATTCTTTTTGTTGTCTATTTCGGTTGTTGATTGTGCCTGCTTCCTATTATCATCATAAGCGTTATGAGACCAATAATGATGCCACAGCCAATCAAGAGCTCTTGTAGTCATCTCCCTCAAAGCCTCTAAAGAAGGTAATGATTCGTGAGTCGCTGCATGCCTTAATTCCACGAAAGCAGAAGGTAAATCGAGGCTTCTTGCTAATAAATGTAGCGGGATAGCATACTGCGACTGTTGAGAAGGATCTAACAACCCATTCACAAATCTAATGATTGCCATTGAATAGGCCATTCTACTAGCAAATGGATCATTGCCGGGAGTATCATTTAGAATAGCAGCCGTCAGCAAAGATGTGGATTCTATAGAATGAGGGAGATTAGCTGCCCTCGTTTGATAAGCCTTAACTTTGGCCAGTGCTCGAACTCTTGGGTCATCTTCAATTTTGCCTTGATGCCCGCCCCTGCCATAAAACAGATCCTTCAGTTCGGAAATATCGCTATCGGACCTCCAAGCAACAACTCTAGGAAGTCTGGACATGATAAAAACTTTGAATCGATTACAAACTCAGCACCCCGGAACTATCTCTAGCTATCGGACCAAGTTGAAAATTTTCAGCCGTGCCAAAAGTACATATATATATATATCTGCAGGGTCCGTCTGATTTGACGTTATTCTGCCTCCGGCGACTGAGCTTCGCCCACATGCCCTGCTTTGCTCCTCTTATTCTTTGGGGGTTGTCACTAGGAAGCAGGTTCCATGGATGACGACAAAACTCACCACGTTGAAGGAGTACCCCCGACCATTGCCAAATTTACGATTCACTATCGATTGTAAATTCATTCACATTTATTTATATAGTCATTAAAATATAACGAGGACCGATGCTAAATATACCAAGTAATTACTGATATAACGGTTTCTGCCGCTTGCGCTCATTCCAATGAAGAGTATGGCTGAGTCGTTCAAACCATGAAGTATTCGAACGGCCATTGGTGACTTTCGGGAATGGGTAGCGAGAAGCAGTTATTGTCAGGAAATCACCCCTTTGCAGCTCAACTCGACTTTTACCGTCAAAACTGCACCATGCTGAGGAACGGGCATCATAAGGAACACCGACTCGAATGATCAACGAATCCGGAAGGACAAGCGGTCTGAACGACAGAGTATGAGGACAGATAGGAGAAATTAAAATAGCAGGGATATCGGGATGCACCAAAGAACCACCAGCAGATAGTGAGTATGCAGTTGAACCACTTGGGGTCGAGATAACTACTCCATCGGCCTCCATAGCGGTCAAGAATTTAAAGTCTCCATATAATTCAGTAGTTGTGATAGTTGGATTCGGGCCACGATCAACTACTACATCATTGAGAATACAAAATGATTCACCAATTTTATGACTTCTAAATATACCGTTGGTCTTTGCGCCTGCCTCTATCTCTTTCTGAAGATCGTTATATGCTTTCTTAGTTTCCCCTCCGTCATAAGAACGGAATACTGTGCAAGAGAATCGCATTCGGAGGGCACATGAAATGCCGTTATCCAATACGTCCTTGATAACTTCCTTGCGGTCTTCATAGCTGTATTCTGTCATAAACCCCAGACTCCCCAATCCTATACTAAGCACGGGTGGAACTATATTCTGAAATAACCAACTAGTAAATAAAACAGTACCATCACCACCCAGAGTGATGACGAAATCAAACAAATTTGGATTCTTGAAGCACATATCTTGAGTCCAAAAAGATAGTCGTTTCAATCCAGGTTGGCCTGACTTGACAAGCCCTTTGTAGTCAAAGCTTGGATGGTCTCGTAGGACATCTTGGACAGCAATATTCAGAGGACCATGCATGGTTTCTAGAGAAAGAAGCCAGAGAGTCAGCTCTCTGGTGATTGGAATGAGTGAAGTATCCATAATCTTAGTAACTATGAGAATATTTCTCATATTCAGTTTCATAGAGATATTACCTTGGCATTTTGGTTAGTAAAAGGGAACTATCCGTATAGCGGCCGACGTTACTTACTAAGATTATTTGATAGATCACGAACAGAAACAACCATCTCGGAAATGGCATCTTTACTGAGAATTTGGACAAGCGGCTCTCTTGGAGTGACAGGTGAATATAGGTATCCAGAGGGTGCACTTTCAGGCATGTGGTCATCATCGTCACCCTCGTCTTGAAGAGTCATATTATCCAGATTCAAGTTCAACGAGTTGTGAACCATGCAAACAGATGATCGTTTGGCAGCAGACGGTCCATGTAACTTATTCTCGGAAACAAGTGATTCAGGTAACCCTTTACGAATGATGTCACTTAGTTTAGCAGCAGAAGAAACCCGGTGAGGATTAACAACAGGGGATCTACTTGGAATCGAAATGGCTCGAGTTTGCGCTGGAACTTGCTGGCTCTGTGCTTGTGTTTTAATCGGGGACATTTGTGGCTTATTATTGTTGGTCGTAGCGTGAGAGCTTCCGTTCTTTTCGTTGGTATATGACATTTCAAAGAAAACTTCGTTGGGAAATCCTGTTTTCTTCTATTTTTTCTAATCTATCTGTTAAATGACAAATAAAATTTATGTCCGCACGGGTCACGATTCTGATACCAAAAATGTCTATCTTATTAGGTAATGCGGACTTACAATATTATTATGCTGAGTGATATTCCTCGCTTCTCTAGTGATGAGATTGTTGGTCATATATCACCTATAAATAAATATGTTCTATTATGTCTGGGTTATCTTATCAGCTTGCGAGTAGTTGACATATTCATATCGATCGATGCTCATCAGATTAGTAGGGTAGTAGGAGATTGGGAGGATAGCCCCGGACTTGACGGGACGTGGCGTGGTGGTTTAGGCTGAAAACGGGGATTCGCGGAGATAACCAACGCGCGGCTACCAGTAGAGGTGATCTAGATAGAGTTCTTCATCTTGATATTTAATAATGTAAATCTAAATCTTTTAACTTTTAATTATCAGGGGAGAAAATTGAGTTAGCAGCAGCGGTCTTGCTGTTAATGACGATATATAATGCATGACAGAGGTGCTATGAGCACGAATAGACCCGTCAGTACAGTTCCAACTAAAAGGGCGGGATGTAGCAGGAGGAGGCAGAGTACTTCAGAAGAGAAATGGCGATAATTTCGTAAATATCTGATGTTGAGTTGGAGTCCGACACGGTTGGTATTAGTAAACTCGAATAGTATGATACGAGATAATCACCTTTTGCAACTCTTCTCAAGCTGTTGTCGAACTGCTCATACATTACCCTCCACGCACCGGTCCATTGAGATGATCTTTTCAGATGTATAATACTATATATTGGCCCTCGCGGCGATCGAACTAGAAGATTTCCCCAGAGTAAGCACAACGATCTAAACATTTATTTATTTATCTCTTGGTCTGCCTCCGGCGGCTGGGCTCTGCCCAGACCCGTAGCTCCGCTTCGCGGAGGGCTTGGAGCGTCACTTCTCACGTCTCAGAAGACTTTACAAAGAATCGAGCAACCATTGGTACCCTCATTCTATGAATCGATTCAGTCTTACCATTTCATTTCATGAAAAATTAGAATACACCTTTCCTTACCTTTGAATTCTTAGTCACTTATATAGATGATATTTGACGAATATATAAGGTACACACTATTTTGTCATCTCCCTTCTCCTCACCTCACTTCACAAGCTAAAAGCTGTATAAACATATATTTCTTGCCTATAACTTATATAAAAGTCATAGAATAGACTGAAGAAACTGACGATCGTAGCCGGAATAGGAAGTCGGTAGTAATCGTTTTGATTTTCAGGGGGTCGCTTGGATTTGCATAACATATGTACGAGTACTAATTTGGCCCTCAGGGGTAACAGGCAGAACCGAGTCGATTACAGGAGATAATGCTCACGCTGGATAGCATGAAACAATCGTACAATTTCAACTTTAATAATCCAAGACTGCGAGGCGGTTTCAGGCAAACTTAAAAATAAACTTACAGTAACGCCAGTGAGTGGAGTGAGGGAGGAGGCTCTTGTGGAAAAAAAGAGATCGTAGAGAGAATTACACCGTATACAAACAAATAGTAAACAAGTGGGTAATAATAGCCATTACCGTTAGAAGCAGTTATAATTGTGTTGGCACTCGTTCTGTTTACCTGTGTTTGCCTTGCCTGGCTGTCTGGTTGTCTTCTGTCTTCTGTCTTCTGTCTTCTGTCTTCTGTCTGGCTGTCTGGGCTGTCTGGCTGTTTGGTTGTCTGGCTGTATGTCCGGCTGGCTGTCTGCCTGTTCTACCTGTTCCGCCTATCTCTGCCTGTTTCGCCTGTTCTTCTCGCCTGTCTGCCTGCCTGCCTACCTGGCTGCTCTGCTACTGTCAACCTGTCAGCCTGTCAATAGCCGCCGCCGCGGGAGAGCGAGAGCGCGTACGAATAGCTAAACCATAACGACCTTAATAGGCGAAATGCCGCGTACACCTGAACAGCAGTGCTAATTAGGGGGTTACAGCGCAAGCGGAAATCAGATTCACTGCGAAATAGTGAAAAAAAAGAGTTACGCGTGCCGATTCTGTTACTGAAGTTAGGCTAACTGATTGACTAGCAGCATTACGGAAACTATTGCTATTCTGACATAGTGAAAGCAAGACATCGACGCTACGCAGAAATTGCACAGTAGACCATAGTGTAGAGTAGCATACCGTATAACCCTGCTCAGCATACCATAGTATACAGTGCAAATCTGATACCTACTACGACTGACCTACTACGGCTACTACTACTACGACAGCTACCTACGGCTACTACTACTACTACTACTACTACTACTACTACTACTACTACTACTACTACTACAGCTACGGCTACTACCAGCGCTACGCCAAACCAATCTCCCAGCACACCAGCACACCAGTACTCCTGGAACCAGCCAAGTGGGTAATACCGAAACATTAAACCTATATCCATACTAAAGCTTGGGCACGCGTAAATTTTATTTTATTTTATTTCTTACTTTTCTCCATTGTCAGGATTTTGACAAGAAGCGACCCTTCGACCAGTACATCTCTACGCTCGGTATATCAGCAGCATCTCGTCTGTTTGCGACGGAATCAGTTCATTCAAGGTGAGTATTTAAGACGTCAGTGATGGCAGGATGAAGCTTACTAACATGATACCAGCATAGTCGAGTGATTTCTTCTGTTCCACAGTATCCAATCCTACAACGGATCCAACAGTCAAGTTTTTTCATATACTCAGAGGCGACTGTAAGTCCAGCGACCGAGCGAAGCGAGCTACGGGTCTGGGCAGAGCCCAGCCGCCGGAGGCGAACCCCCTTCCTCTTCTATCTCTGTTCTGTTGACACTAACACTTTGTTCAAGCCAGGATATGGTGGGCCGACGGCCTTCACAACAATCTGTCGCCTCCGACGATGGCGGCGGCGGCGGCAGCAGCAGCAGCGGTGGAGCGGCCAGTAAGATGGCTGCTTCATTCAAGTATCTATCGAAAAGCACTTCGTCAGGCAGCAGTCATAAAGACCACCGCCCTTCACAGATAAGTAACTCTAGTAGTAGCAGTAACTCTACTACTGGGAGTGCCAGTACGGCCACTCCAGCAAGCATTCATCTTCAACCAAGTTCTTCGACGACTAGCTCAGTGATTTCTTCAATCCCGTACGAGTCAATATCGACAAAGTCAAAGTCGCCTATTCCTGTCACGTATCTACAGTCCAACAATGACTCGAGGAGGTCGGCAGTCGGAGGAGGTGGAGAGTTTGCTCCTACAACACTTATTAGTGGACCCATTCCTCCATTACCCCTGAATAGAATGCATAGCCAAGGAAGTACTTCGTCATCGTCACTTGTAAATGGCGGTAGCGGTAGCGGTGGATCTGGACCGGGATCAGGTGCGCTGCCACCTTCCTCTGGGTCTTCATTATACCAACTATCACCGGCCATGTCGAATGCATCGAATTTTTCCATCTCATCTTCACATATAAGTGTTGGTGGCAGTCATAATAATAATAATAGCCATCATCATCATAATCATACCATGAATCCTCCTCGTCAAAGAGTTGGTAGTGACAATAGGAGCGGCCATCGCCATTCAAGGAGTGGTGAATCCCAGCAGCATCAACATCAGAATCAGCATCAGCATCAGCATCAGCATAATACACGAGCATCACGTAATTCAAGCTATTCTATTGATGAGATCGATACAATGTCGATTCGATCGACAAAGACTTCGAAGTCGAGCATATTCGCTATGAAAGGGCATGATTTCAACGCCGAGAAACAGCCAAGTGAGGAAGAGATTGAAAGAATGTTTTTAGACCTAATGGTGAGTATAGTAGGTGGAGTTAATAAAACGACAAGTAACTAACACCATGGGCTATAGACAAAGAGAGATTTCAAAAGTCTGCCAGATGTAGCAAAGCAGCAGATGTTAAGATACAATGCAGAAAAAAAATGGCTCCTCATTCAGCAGGATGCACTATCACAACAGAATAGTGCCAAAAAACGAGGCAAACGAATACTTGCAAAACAAGAAGAAAAAACACCAGAATGGTACGTGAGAAAAATCATGGACAATTCGATTTCAGCAAAGGAGTTAGAGATCTTGACTGTGTCTTTGAGAACCGAACAAGTAGACTGGGTAAAAGAATTTCTAAACGCTCAAGGACAAGTGGCTCTATCGACTGTGTTATCCCATATTAATCAGAGATCAGGGCCTTTGAATGATGAATTATTAGATCGTGAATTCGACTTGATCAAGTGTTTAAAAGCATTGGTTAATTTTACAGATGGTGCCAACGATGCATTGAGGACACCAACATGTTGTAGTTTGGTAGTGCAAAGCTTAATATCTCCACGATTAAGTACTCGTAAACTTGTAACGGACTTGTTAGTATTTTTCATTACTTGGGACGATTATAAGGGTCATGGCCATGTTATATCCGCAATGGATCAGATGAAAGGACATATCGGAGATACTGGGAGGTTTGAAACTTGGCTAAAAGTAGTCGAAAGCACCTTGGATGGTAGAGGTAAAATGGGTTCAATGGTAGGTGCTAGTGAAGAATTACGAACTGGCGGAGTCGGCATTGAAAGTTTATTAATGGACTATGGATTATCTACAATGATTTTGGTGAACGGAATAGTAGATGGTGCGAGAGATGTTAGAGTACGAATACATATCCGGTCACAGTTCAAAGCATCTGGATTACCAAGGATAGCAGCCAAGCTGCAACAATTGCATGACGATAGCATTGATGAATATATTCGCAAATATGACGAACAGACAGCATTGGATTATGAAGACTTGTTGAAAATTGAAAGAGAAGAAGATATCAAAGATATGGAAGACCCAGTAGAGATCTCAAAGGAAATATGGTCTCGTGTAAAAGGCACAAATGCAGAAGCGTTCTATTTGAGTGCTATGCAACATTTTATGTTAGTTCGCGAGGATCCTAAAGATGATGGAGCTAAAATGTTTCAACTGGTAGATGCCTTGCTATCACATGTTGTGATGGATAGAATATCACCAGATGTAGATTTACGAAACGTTCTCAATTTCTCTGTCCAGCATATCCTTGGCAGGTTACAAACAGATGACCAGGCTCGTAGAGCTTATTTAGAAGCTAAAGAGGCAATGAAAGAAGCCGAAGAGGCAAGAATTGAACGTGACCGAATTCAGCAGTTGGCCAACTTAGGCGCCGATGGATTAGTTGGCCGATTGCAGAAGCAGCTCGACGAACAAGCTGAAATGTTACAGCTTCAGAGGAGAGTCAATGAAGGACTCCAGCAAGATTTAGATGACTTGAAGAGAGGCCATGTTATAGACCTACAGAATCAAGAGTTGGAGATTCGGGAGTTGTATTTAATGTTAAAAGAGCAGAACAGGAATCAAAATGACCAAAATGTTCGTAGTGTTGATAATACTGCTACCAGTAACCCTCAATATGGGCAAGGAATTCTTGATCGTGAACAATTGGCTCGTAAATTAGAAGCTCAGCTGGCACGCAAGAAAACTGAATATAAGCTGGAGGGCAAGGCATGGGAACTGGAACCGAGCCCAAGACTAAGAGAACTTCGTGATCGAATGGAAGCTTTACAAATGACTGCTAGGGAATTAGAGTTTGATTTCCAAGAGGATAACCACAACGAAAGTGCCGTTGACGAGGAAGAGAAATTCAATGAATTTGCTCATAGCATTAGTGACTCTACGCGTGCTGATTTATATGAGCAGAGAATGCTTCGTGTAAAACAATTAGAAGAGCTGCAATTGAGATCAAACGATGTTGTTAAGTATGTTGGAGACGCCACAGATGATTTAGCAGATGATCCTTCTCCACATGATTTCAATTTTGCACCTGTTACTCATAGGGCGAGAGTAGTTATTGTGGGCAATGGTAATGGAGGCAGTGATATGCCACCTCGTCAGACCCGACCGGCTGGGTTTTTATCTGATCTTTCAAAGAAAATCTCCGATAGAAGGGAACAGGATGATGGTGATATATCCGGTACTGTAGCTAAATCAACAACGCCACCTCTTCCTGTACTTACTGGTCCATCTCTACCTGATGCTAATAGCTTCAAGGCTCCTTCATCATCTCCTATTGAAGACACAGGACTGCTCTCATCTTCGAAGCCACTGCCACCGCCGCCACCTCCTACTTCAGGGTTCAGTGGAGCACCACCTCCATCGCCCCCTCCTGTACCTCCAGATACTGTCAATGGTTTTACTGGCGCTCCACCGCCGCCACCACCTCCTCCACCTCCTCCTCCACCACCACCCCCTCTTCCTGGTTTCAATGGGGCTCCACCTCCACCACCGCCTCCACCTCCCGGTTCTGTTCTATCTTCTGTACCACCTCCACCACCTCCCGGATTTCTTGGAACTCCGCCCCCACCACCTCCTCCAGCTCCTGGCACTCCATTTGGTTTCTCTGGTACTGCATCGCCCACGCCGCCACCATTACCATCTGGGGCAGGTACGCCATCACCTGCCTCGTCTACCCCTGTACTACCACAGACTCCTCAGTTCAAAATTGCTGTCCGCCCCAAAAGACGTCTTAAACAAATGCATTGGGAGAAGCTTGATAAAGTCGACCACACCGTCTGGGCTGCTGCTAATGAGAGTACTCTTGCTGATGCTCTTTATAAGAATGGTATTTTCGACGAGGTCGAGAAGATTTTTGCTGCTAAAGAAATTAAAAAAGTCATGGGTAAAAAGAGAGAAAAAGAAGATAAAATTTCTTTTTTGGCTCGAGATTTATCTCAGCAGTTTGGCATCAATTTACATATGTTTTCATCCCTCTCTGTTGAGGAACTGGTGCTGAAAGTACTATCATGTGATCCAGAGGTTGTTCAAAACACAAATGTACTGGAGTTCTTATCCAAACCAGAATTGGTGGAAGTAACTATCAATCTGGCAAAGAATTTCCAACCTTATAGTACTGATTGGACACGATCTGATGATGATAATGGTCGTAAGGAACCAGAGAAGGATCCTAGCGAGCTGGAGCGTAGTGACCAAATATATTTGGAACTATGCTATAACCTCCAGCACTATTGGAAATCAAGAATACGTGCTTTAATTGTTGTATCGACATATGAACGAGAATACAATGATTTAGTCGTAAAGCTACGGCTGATTGACTCTGCTAGCGATGCAGTACGGAAGTCGACTCGTCTCCGAGATGTCTTGGAAATTATTCTGGCTGTTGGTAATTATATGAATGATCATTCAAAACAAGCGAGTGGGTTTAAGCTTGGTACTTTGCAGAGATTGGCATTCACAAAGGATGATAAAAATACAATGACCTTTTTGCATTACGTTGAAAAAATCGTTCGTACTTCATTTCCAGACTTAGAAGAATTTTGTAGTGACCTGAAAGATGCTATTGCGGTTGCTAAATTATCAATTGAACAAGTTCGGACAGATTGTCAAGAATTTATGCAGATGATTAAAAACGTTCAAACATCGATTGATATTGGTAATCTAAGCGACCCATCTAAATTCCATCCAAAGGATAAGGTTTTAAATACCGTGCTATCAGTTTTGCCGGAAGCTAGAAAGAAGCGAGAATTCCTTGGTGATCAATTAAAAACAACAATGTCTGAATTTGACAAACTGATGAGATATTTTGGCGAAGATCCAAACGACACTGGCTCCGTGGGTTCATTTTTTGGTAAATTTGCTTCTTTTGCAAGTGAATATCAAAAGGCCAAGCAGGAGAATATTCTTCGCGAGCAAGAAACCCGCGCCTATGAAGCTAGGAAGAAACTTCAGGAAGCTCCCAAGAAGGCTGCACAATTAGAAGCAGGAAATCTAGGCCATGGTTCTTCACCGGCTGGTGCTTCGTCTGCGAATTCAGTTATGGACTCGTTATTAGAGCGGTTGAAAGCCGCGGGACCCACTGGAAACAGTCGCACCGCTAGGAGGCGAGCATATGCAAGAAAAAATCAGACTGGCAGAGGATTATTAGCAAATGTTTCTAAGGATGGAAGTGCTACTTCTTCAATCGCTAATGGGGAAATATCTGAGCACATTGGTGAATTGCCTTCCCATAAGCATGTTGCAAATGATGATGACAAACCTCTTACTCCCATAGAAGAAGCATCCATGAGTAGCAGCAACGAAAGTAATGAACCCTTGACGCCAACTACTCCGACACGACCCCTACCTACGATTGCGGATAATGAGGTTGAACTGGAGAGGTCAGATACAACTGCATCCGAGTCGGCTCTACCATCATCTACTAGTACCAATCTTGGTAGTAGTGAAGATGTAGATGACGTCGGAGGTAGAGCAAGGAAGCTGCTGCTTGAATTACGCAGTGGAAATACTGAATACGGAATTCGAAGTTCGGGAAGTCTGGGAGCTGGAGTCGCATCAAGTCGACTGGCAGAAAGGCGAGCACGTAAAGCACAGCATTTGCAAAATCGATCAGAAAATACTTTCAAATCCATTTCATCTCTATCAGGCAATGAGAGTAGCCCTACAAATGAGACATCCCACGAACATACGATTGAAGATGCCCATGATATCGCTGAAGTTGATGCTGACGATGGTGATCAAGAAGATACTTCAACCACTGCATCTAGTCCTGCCCTTCAATCATCTCCAAAAGCCGGTCATGATGACTCAGTAGCTGACATCCAAATAATAGAAGAAAGCAACACACTCATCAAAAAAGACGAAACAATACCAGTAATCGAGATTGACTCAGAATGAACAGTAAATATAATTATGACGATAATGAATAATGATTTATTATTATAATAAATTTAAGTAATTAATAATGTCTGGTGGATGCGCTTCCACAGTTCAAAGCATGAAGCATGTAAAGTAAGGAGACCTCATTCGAGCTTTTAGGTAGTCCTTTCTTAACAGATTCAGTAAGAAAGTAACAGTTAAAAATTAACTAAAATAATGGACATAATCATATTTGAAACCGGACGTGAGGATCGGTCGCTCGCAGAGAAAGATAGCAAGCGTGTGTTTTTTATTTAACTATTTATCAAGCGGTCTCGATATATCTAGTAACCTCCCAGTTTGTTACAGCATCATTCCAGAGATCGATTTCCTCATAACGAGTACCGGCAAAATGGTCGACAAATTCGTCACCAAGAACTTCTCTGGCTAAACTGTTAGGAGAAGCGAATCTACGGGTAGCTTCTAGAAGCGAACGAGGGAGTCTTTCAAACCCTTCAGTGGTGGTTACTTCCTTTGACATGGGTGGAATGGTTAATTTAAGCTTGTTTCTAATGCCTCGTAAACCAAGTGCAAGGATAGCTGCCATTGCGTAATGGGTGTGCACATCGGCACCAGGAGTGCGGAATTCAAGACGGGTACTCTTGGAAGATGGTTCTGCTGGTGAAATAAGTCGGACAGAAGCAATTCTATGCTCTAATCCCCAACTAACAGCAACTGGGGCCCAGAAGTTCTCTACCAAACGTTTATATGAGTTGATGTTGGGCGCCAGTAAGGGCATGATATCGCCTAATCCATCTAAAACACCTGCTAAAAAGGATTGGCCTAGTTCACTAAAGTAGACGACATCTGGCCATTGTGCATTGGCATCAGGGGCGTCTCGAGAAAACAAATTCTTGCCACTGCGAATGTCGACTAATGATAAATGGATGTGACCAGAATTACCTGGTAGGCCCTGAGTGGGTTTGGCCATGAAACAGGGTAAGATGCCATATTGTGGAGCGATCGATTTGCAAACTAATTTAAACAAGGATGCTTTATCGGCCATTTCAACAGCTGATCCATAGGCAATAGCAGCTTCGAAAACCCCGGGCCCAGTTTCTGTATGCCAACCTTCTAACTCAACGTCAAAATCTCGACAGATATTAAGAATATCATAATAGTATTCTTGGTTTAACACTGGTCTTTGCACTGAGTACCCAAACATTCCCGGCGTTATGGGTGTCAGGTTGCATCCATTTTTATCATGGACCGACTGGGCAGTTTCTTTATATTGAAAGAACTCCAGTTCTGCACCAGCAGTAGGTACAGCATCGAATTCATTGTACTTATCGGAAATACGCTTCAACAGAGCTCTTGGGCAAGGGGCAATTGGTCTCTTCGTCTCAGAGTCGAAAAACTCGACCAAGAAAAAAGGCATTTTGTTTTCCCACGGAATGCGTCGAAAACTGCTCAAATCAATCTTGGCAACCAAATCTCGATATCCATTACCAGCATTGGACACTTTTAACTCCTTGTTATAGGTTCTATCGTGCATGTCCCACCCAAAAATAACACTATCCGTCTCGTTAGACACTGGCGCTGTAGTCTTCGCCTCCGGCGGCTGGGCTCTGCCCAGACCCGTAGCCCGAGCTACGCTCGAGTGCTGTGACTGCTCGCCGGCTACGAGCCATATTATCAGTCTGAGCACAACGGGTCTGCAGGGGGTACTCACCTACAGAAGCCAAATCCATCTTCTATCACACTCAAAAACTTCTTTTTGGAAATAATCTTCCCCCTAACAATGCCGTCTGCATCGATTCCTGCCACCTTGACAGCCTTATCTCTTTCAAGAGTGCGGGTCCACTCCATTTTACTTGAAGATGTCATTTCGGATGGTTTGATTGATGTAGCCTGTCGGATCGATATCTTTCTTTATATCTAAACAGTCAATTCTATTAATCACAGATGCAACTAGTCGAGATCACTAAAGTAAATGCTGTCGTTTCGTGTGTGTAATTCGCAATTCGACCTTTCTAAAAATCTAAGAGGCACGATAGTTATGTTAAAGAACCAACATAATAATATTAATATATCAGTAGTGCCAGGGTGCGGTGATGCAGCAGATCCTGAAATCGCCGCGCGCCACGCCAGTTCTTCATCCGCGCCTACCTCTGGCGGCTGGGCTCTGCCAGACCTGTCGAGCTCTGTATCCCTGTTCCTTCACAAAGCGGAGCTACAGGTCGCTACGGGTCCGGGCAGAGCTCTGGCAGCAGGTTATAGGTCCAAAAGCCAGCTTCCTTATCTATTACTGCTATTCCGCGGCAATTGATAAGACTATATGGCCTTATCGCGATTTGACTCGGGACAGTTGGCAATCTCTATCTATCTTTCGACAAGATCACTTAGATTTCCTACTTATCTGTCTACAACAGGTGGTGTGCCTAATCAGAGAGAGAAGAAGTAGAGGACCCTGTCAATTCAGATAGGATCCGCCTTCCGATTTCGGAATACACAAGCAGGTACGGCGGAACCAGGATACCGAAAACTGGGCTCCAGCTCCCAATAAGCGCGTTCATCAGCCGTTTCGGTGGGCTACGACCACCACTACAACAGATCGTGAACTAATCTTCATACCATCATCAAACGAACCACGATCCTCCTGGACTGAGTTGGCGAATTCTTGCAAACACTCGAACCAAACCGTATCCGTATCCATATCCGTAGTTACAATGGTTGGCCGTCTTGAGGGAAAAAACGCCATTATCACCGGCGCTGCTGGGTATGTTGTCGCAATGCCTCCGGCGGCTCTATAGTGGCATTGGTCTTGAATCAGCAGTTCAATTCGCCTTGGAAGGTGCCAATGTCCTTCTTTCCGATATCAATGAGGAAGGCCTCAAGAAGGCCGTCAGCCAGGTCAAGGGTGCCGTGGGTGAGAAGATTGCATCTGCTGTCAAGCTCGAGTATTTAAAGGCGGACGTTTCGAAGGAGGCCGATGTCAAGGCCCTTGTCGACCACGTTGAATCTTGGGGAGGCGTCGATATCATGTTCAACAATGCTGGCATTATGCACCCTAAGGATGATGGTGTTCTTAACACAGAGGACTCGATCTGGGATCTGACTCAGAACATCAATGTAAAGGGTGTCTTTTACGGCTGTAAGCATGCCATTGCTTCTCTGCTGGCTAACAAGAAAAAGGGCTCCATTATCAATACTGGCTCTTTTGTTGGTCTTATGGGCGCAGCCACTCCTCAGATCGCTTATACTGCTTCGAAGGGCGCTGTATTGGCTATCACTCGTGAACTTGCCGTTTGCTATGCTCAGTCCGGTATCCGCGTCAACTCGCTATGCCCTGGCCCTCTTAATACTCCCCTTCTTCAGGCTTTCCTTGACACTGAAGAGAAAAAGACTCGTCGTACTGTCCACTTGCCGATGGGACGATTTGGTGAGGCAATTGAACAAGCAAAGGCTGCTGTGTTCTTGGCTTCAGATGACTCTTCTTATGTTACTGGCCAAGACTTCCTGGTCGACGGCGGCCTTACTCGTGCTTACGTCACTGGTCTGCCCCCTGCTTCTGGCATTCCTGCTGGTCCTGAAAACATCCTTTTCGGTAAATAATAAATAACGCTAGATGTTGTGTTAATCGCAGCTCCTCCTCCTCCTCCTCCTCCGGAGGCTGGGCTCTGCCCAGACCCGTAGCTCCGCTTCGCGGAGTGCTTGGAGCGTGGCCTACCCAGGAAGAATCGAGCAAAGCTCGATCTACAGGTCTGGGCAGAGCCCAGCCGCCGGAGGCAGGTAGAATACAGCAGAAAACACTATTTCTATTGTTGACTACATAATATAATGCTTCGCCTAAGAGTGGCCAACAATACTCTTGGGTTGATAGGGCTCCTCAATGTAGGCAAGGTCTTCGTCAGAAAGCTTCAATTTAAGAGCAGCAAGGGCGTCATCGATTCGAGAAGGTTTACTGAAACCAACAATTGGAAGCGTGCCTTTGGCAAGGGTCCAGGCAATAGCAACAGTGGCCATTGTGGTGTTGTGTTTCTTTGCCAACTCTTCAACTCGACTAATAATAGTTCTGTCTGCTTCATAAGTACCAAAACCCTTGTTGGGGTTCTTGGCCTCTTTTTGACCTCTGGCCGTAGTAGCCACGTCTTTGTATGGACGGGTTAAGATACCAGCAGCAACAGGTCCCCATGGGATAAGACCAACACCAGTAGCCTTGCAATATGGAATAACCTCACGCTCTTCTTCACGGTAAATGGCCGAATAATGATTCTGCATGGAGATAAACTTGGTCCAGCCATGTTTTTCAGCGGCGTTCTGCAGAAGCGCAAATTGGTAGACGAACATAGACGAAGCACCAATGTAACGGACATCACCAGCCTTGATAACATCATGAAGAGCTTCCATAGTTTCCTCAACAGGAGTATCCTTATCAAAACGATGGATTTGAAGAACATCAATGTAAGTGCCAAGACGCTTTACAGAAGAAGCAACAGAGTCAAAAATGTGCTTACGAGACAATCCATGTCTGTTAATACGATTGATATCGTCAGCACCAGAGTCAGGAAGCTCAGGATCATCATTGACAAAACCGAATACCTTGGTAAGAATAACAACTGTAGAACGAGGAATGTTATACTTTTTCAAGAATTTACCAATGAGAATTTCTGAAGCACCATTGGAGTATACATTGGCAGTATCCCAAGTACGGAGACCAACATCATAAGCCTTTTTCAGAATTGCAAACACCTCTTCTTCATCCTCAACAACCCAATCAGCCCATTTCTTGGTACCAATACTCATACCACCAAGGATGATTTTAGAGACTATATATGTTGATGTTAGTAATTATCATCTAATAACCAGATACCTGCTACATCAATCTTTCACTCACCCTTAAGGCCACTATTTCCCAAAGTGCTGAACTCAATTGACATTTTGTAGTAAGAAAGATTTTATAACTGGATCGTACTTTAGCAGTGTAAACTGATGAAAAAGGGAAATAGTTTGGGGGTATTCCCCCTTTATATAGATTTTGGTTGGGGGATGTGACATGGCAGGTATACGGCAAATTACTACTACTATTGATAGTCCGTCGGAGTTTATGATCGCCCGAACGTCTTTCATAGCGGAGAAGACGTCAGCAGACGGGCATGCCCACTATCTCCCCGAAGCGTGGTCCACGTGGGGGTCTATATGGCAATTGGGCTCGAACGATCATGGAGCGAGCACAATTGATATGAGCAAAGCCAGGCCGGCCGTCGAAGACTTAACAGGTAAGGTCGACAGCCACCTATCAATTGACAATTCAAATTAGCCGGAAAGACGTTCAATTGGATTTGCGTACTACAACATGTGCGCATGGCACTCGTATAGCAGCCGATACAGTGCAATTCAATTCAGCCAGGGTCTTTTTCCCCGCAGTTTCGTCTGTTTCTTAATGCATTGATGATGTTTCCATTAGTAATCTATCAAACCAAAGGATAAAATAACACCAGCAAAAAGACTGGATGGGATTTTATTTGGGGGTCGTGTCGCTATACCCCCACTCGAAATATGTATGATAAACATGCATGTATGAAGGGCACGGCAAAATAGGCGGAGAAATAACAGGTGGAGTTCGATACCAATATCTGGGCTTTGGTGGAAGCAGAGATAGAAGATTGATAGAATGGTGGAGATTATTGGTATGCATATCTGTTCGTCTTTAATGTCACGTAACAGGAACCATTTTATAGTCACTCACGTGATGTCTCTATAAACCTTAACTTTGGTAAAGACATAGAAGGTCTATCATCTATCATACCTTTACGGCCTTCGTACTCTGCCTGCTTTTGATGAACTTTGTAAATGACCAACTCAAATGCATCAGATCACCATGGTTCAACAGAATAACATCTCTATTGCGGTGTGGTGTTATTCTTTGGATAAGTAGCTGGTTCGTGGAGAGAATGATCCAGCATCCAGCAAAGTGTGGAAAGGATGGAAACGCTAACCAGGAGACAGAGTTGTGGGCAGGTTCAATAGAGGAAGGCTGGCTAGTAGTGGTTGTCAAAGACGACGAAAAGAAGACGAAACGCGAAACGCGAGCGTTCGTGGTGGCCATGGCGATAACTCTTAGTCGCACGCTCCTTCAACGTTGTCTCAGCCGTACATTAACTATGCAGGGCAAGTACGGCTAGTATGCAGGGTTCAGTTAGCCCATTAAATCAATGAGTTACCTATCGCTACCAACCGAAGAATTGAAAGTATAAGCCTTTTCTGTCTTTACTAATAGCATAACGTCTAGCCAAGGGTGATGATATGATAGCTCTAATCTCTACAACGGCCACTTCTGACTTCGTTTCCAGTATACAAGGGCAGATGTAGAGGCACAGTACTCTCGTCGGATGCTGGGCTCTACCTCTAGTCTGGCATCTACCGCCAGAGGCCTAAATCCTCCGCGAAGCGGAGCTACGGGTCTGGGCAGAGCCCAGCCGCCGGAGGCGAACCGCGAAACCAGCACAGCGACCGAGCCAGCGCCAGAGGTTACACCCTAACCGCAATCTGGTTGCATAGTCTAACCCTAATCGCCAACCGGATAGAACAGTTCAGAAGCATGTGCAAACCGAGTCAGCCCTATAAAAAGGGCCGTACTCGCCTATTTTCAAGGTGTCCATTACAGCTTAATCAAATCACACCACAGGTTAATAGTGAAAATAAGAAACAGAAAAATGGTTTCGAATAAAACAAATCGAGCTGTAGCAGTGGGAATTTTAGATTTCCTTGCCACTTCGATTTCAAATGGATCAGTCTCTTCTGAAGATGCCGAGTCTGTTCAGGTTGTTTTAGAGTGTATTTCTGAAGTTTTCAATGTCAACCTCGATAATAAGGAGGAGTTACTTGGTGATGAATCATTAACGTCTATAGTTGAAAAGTTCCAATCCGGTGTATTTGCCACTACTAGTCTTAAAAGTGGGCCTGGTGGAGTTGCTGCTGCCGCTGCTGCCTCTTCTTCATCGGTTCCATCTTCTTCTACAACCCCTGTTAAAACCCCCTCGCCTTCCAGTTCCACTACAACGGTATCGGAGGAAGATAAAAAGGAAGCAGAAAAACTTAAAACTGAAGGTAATAGACTTATGGCTCAGCAGAAATTTGATGGCGCTGTTGATGCATATACAAAAGCAATCGCAAAGAATCCCCACAATGCCGTCTACTACTCCAATAGATCTGCTGCTTATAGTTCATTACGAAAGTCTACTGAAGCCGCTGATGATGCTATAAAGGCTATCGATATCGATCCTACTTATTCTAAAGCTTACTCTCGTCTTGGACTCGCTTTATATATTCTTGGAGATGCCCAGGGATCTATGGATGCTTATGAGCAGGGTATTAAGAGCGAAGGAGACTCTCCAAGTGATGGTATGAGAAAAGGTTATGAGACGGCCAAGAAGAGAGTACAAGAGGACCTTGAAGCTTCTGTGCCTGGTGGATCCACTGGTACTTCTGATTCAACTACTGCCACGGCTAGATCTCCTGATGGATCTGCATCGGCATCCGCGTCCGCGTCCGCTGGTACAGGTGGCGGTGGTTTACCTGACCTCTCCTCTCTCGGCAATATGTTTGGTGGAGGTGGAGGTATGCCCAATCTTAGTCAATTAATGAATGATCCTGCCATTAGTCAAATGGCACAAAATTTTATGTCCAATCCATCTGCTTTGTCGGGACTTATGAACAACCCCAATCTTCAGAGAATGCGCGAGAGAGTCCAAAGTGGACAAATGCCTAGCATGAGTGATATTATGGGAGATCCATCACTCCAAGATCTTGCTAGATCTTTCCTTGGCGGATCTGGTGCTGGTGCTGGTGCTGGTGCTGGTGCTGATACTTCCGAACATGAATAATCATCATGTACAGCTGTTTAAATTTTATTTTTCGTTCCAGCAAGCATGCATTCTTTCTATATATATATTCTCTTATGACGGCAAATGAGATTTTAATGACCCCTGACACTGACTTAGCAGCAATCCTACAAATGGTATCAGCTCTTCTGCTATTCTGCCCATTCTTGTTATTTCTGCCATTGATGATGTTAATAAATTCTGCAAATCTGAAAAAATCAGGATTAGAGTCCCGCAGTTCCGGGTCAGACGTCTTTCGAGATTGTCTCAATGGAATTAATCATAGGGTTCTTGAAACTGTTCAGTGTAGAAACATACCATTCACAAATTTAATAATCTGAGGCTCTTATAACATGGGATGGGTAGTCAGTAAACACGCATTGTGCCTGTGGCATCTGGGCTCGGCCTGGATATCGCTAGTTTTGTCTGTTAGTGCATACCTACGCACGCGCAGCTAAAAAATAAATAAATTAAGAATACAGAAAGGGTTAATTTGTATGGAATCGTTTACAAGCAGTAGTCAAGCGCTCAAGGTGATCAAGTCGCTCTTTCTCGTGCCTGATCATTCCTTCAGTGAATGTTTGTATGATTCTATGGAGCTCTGCTCCTTGTGAAGAATGAAATCCTCCTAATTCAGACGCCAGTGAGATATGGGCATATTTTATATCGTTGCTTAATCTTTCCACTTCGTTTTGAGTAATGTATATCCTGTCGTGTATTGCTTTGATATCTCGTTCTCTCTTCTCTTCAAACATACCCAGGGGCCATCCAGATTTTGTTGCTAGTTTTGCTAGCAATGCTTTACCGCTTACAAGGGCTAAATCCTGTTGTTTCAGTTGCTGAATAAGTGCCACAGGTCTAGCAAGAGCAGCAAGAACCGCGTCTGAGGTACTTGCTGTAGAAGAAATATCTAACGAAAAGATCGAGAATGTATGACCCTGGACAGTTTGAGATAATATATAATCCCGCTGAAGTACAGCATCATATATTGGCCTTAGGAATTCTACTCGTGAGAATTGCTGATCAAAGATCTTTACAGCTTGTGCCAAATCCACATATTTGTTCCTTAGTTGTCCAATGATTCTCGCCAGTCGCTGCAACGAAGAAGCAAGTTTACTTGTTTCTAATCTGGCATGATCGAAGAAAACTTCGATTACTTCCAAATCGCCTGGTCCATATAATGTGAAATCTTCGTATTGAAATTCTTTCCGGCTTTCTAGTTTGCGGCGACTTCGATCAATGCACTGCTGTTGTGGCATATCTTGGACGAGGATGAATTCCCATAATAACTCATGCTGACCAAAAGTGGGATGAGAGATCAATATCCTTAAAAATGTATTCAATAGAACTTCAATTTCGTGGATTATTTGTCGAGACGCCATAGTTGGGACTGAGAAGGGATTTCGAGGCAACTGCAGCAGCGGGATCCAAGAATTGGGGTTCTCATAGGATAACCATTTGTGCAGAAATACAAAGTCTGATACAGTTCTTCTTACTGTGCTCATACTAGCTGAATTAGGTGGTATTCCAGATTTAATTACATAATGCAGCTCTCCATTAATAAATGAAACTCTAGTTATTAATGTTACTCTACCGTCGATTGGTTCTTTCGAAAATGTCATGATCTCTGTTTCAGTTAGTTATTTATACTCGGGTGTGTATGTATAGCTATACTCACCATCCAAAATAGTTAAAGTCTGTATTTCTTTCGCCAGGTCAAGAGCGTTTAACCCTCTATAATCCGTTCTATCAAGGTCGATTAATGGCTCGTGCGAGAGTGACAAAATCGCACTGAGACGAGAATACTTGCTATAGACCATAAGAGGGGTCAAGCCCTTCTCGTTAGGCCAGTTTACATCAACATCATATTTCAATACTTGTTCCACTGCATGTCTGTCTTTGACAATGTGCAATAGAGTATTTCCTTTGTTATCAACATGATCAAGAATACTTGGGCGCTCTCCTGGGCGTTGTGAAGAAATGTTTTTACTCCAGGCGTTGAATCCACAAGCCATAAGATAATCATAATCGCCGTGATCATAGCTTCTACACAATGCAAAGAGCGGGGTTTGTCCATTCAGATCTCGCTGTTCCCATGATATTAGATGTCCAATCTTTTCAATCAACCAAGGGGCATGGAAGAAGTAGTGGCCAACAGATCGACTCCAACTATCGGTCAGCGATAGATATTGTTTCAGTGGTGATACACCAAATGACATGAGCAGATTGAGCACTTCAGATATTACCAGTTTATCTTCAGTTTGAACAGCGGCCATTAGTAGCGTCGTTCCGCTATCGGAAGAATCATTTAATAAATAGTCGTCAGAAAATATTTTCAAACTAGTTTTGTGGCTATTGTCTTCTAGTTCAAGAAGAGCTCGAAATGCTTCCAGATTTTTGTTCTGTATAGATAGCATTAAGCTTGATTCGCCAGAAGGTGACCTACTTCGAACTATCGATTGCCATGAAGACTTTTCTTTGGATAGAGTATTGAGATATATTGATGGATTGTTAGAGCCTTCTTTAATAAACTGCCATAGTTGATGATTGTCGTTTGATAAAGGAGAGATGGTTTTGCTTTCATTGGCAATATGGAAGATTACACCTTCTAATGTTAATAAGGCATATCCAAGCTGTCCGGATTCTGAATCTTTATAGGTAAAATTACGAACATAAAAGAGATCTGTATCGAGGTGAGTAAGACCCGACCGACAAACTACTACCAATAGTAGACTAACCAATACATCAGCATTGATATTTGGTGAAGATAGTTTTCTTTTAGTACCTTTGTTTTCATTATCCACTTCTTTACTTGTATGACTATCATTAATTTCTGCGCTACTTAATAGATGGATAACTGATAGTATGACGTCGATCTTATCTTCAGCAGACGATAATGTACTCAACTTTCCCAACTCTTTAGCAGCTTTCCAAACTTTCCTATCTAATGAGAATAGTTCTTTAGTTGTAAACATTTCTGGAAGACCGATCTGAGCAATGTCAATATATTTGATTGTATCAATGAGTAAAGTTAAATTTGCATCCGCTTCTTCTCGAATCTCAATCAACTTGTTCCAAATTTGATCACTGAGACTGGTTTCCACAAATCTATAAATACTATCGGTGATGTCGTCACCAGTGAGATCATTATCTCTAGCCATGGCTTGGATTGAAGTAGCATCTCCTTGTTTAAATACTTGCATTGATTCTTCAGTTACTGAGTCAAACATTGATAATAATTCATCTTCAGACGTACAGGAAGAACAATCAAATTCTTCAACAAGAACCAGCATTGGCCCAAGAACTTGTCTATTAAGATGTGTATAGGCTGATAATATTCTTTCTAAATCAGCCGGGGAGGTGTTTTCAGGAATTGACAGCGGGCTAGTAACATTGCCTTTTAATGGCATTGCTAGCTCATATTTTGATGATACAGTAGCACTAACTTCAATGCTAGGAATTGGTGTTCCTACCAGCGGAACTTCCACTTCATATACTAAAAACTGTGATGTACTAGGCAAAAAATCGCAAGACGGATAGAAGATATACTCTCGAACTATACCAGATCGAACATATTTATTAAAGCCTTTATGAGTGTGAACAAACCCATCTTTGATAATGACTGTTTTGCCATTCACAGTAGGATAATACCTTGCTCTCTGATTATTTCGCGATGACTGCGGCACTTGAATAATATGTGATAACAAACAATCATCTTGAGAGAACAAATCTCTATACGGTAATAGTGTGTCCTTGTCGACAGACCATTCCAACACCTCAGTACTAGGAACAACAAATGTATAACTATTCGATGTCGACAGACTATGGCGTAACTCCCTTAATTTGCTAGATATAGGAATCGTCCCACTCCCACTTTGCGCAAACACTGCATTCAGAAAAGGGTTGATTAATTCATAGCTATACACATGGCGCTGCTCATCCTTTGAAACAGGTAGAGGCGGCAGGCTTGAAAGTTTTGTCATGTTTGACAAGCTCTCTGTCCTTTTCGCTCATAGATCGGTTCCTTTAGCAGGCCATCCGACATAGGAGGCGATATCTCTTAAAACAATCGTCCCATGCGGCTATCCGGTGAAGCGTGCACGTGACCCTTATCTTATCTTGCCAGATCTGCCTCCGGCGGCTGGGCTCCGCCCAGACCTGGTTGCTCCGCTTCGCGGAGGGCGATGACTGCCGGATTGATTACGTGCTAAACTTTATCTCGTCGCGTTCTGCGGCGCGCTGGGCTGAGCCTGAGACCTGGCTGGGACCTGGCTGGGACCTGGCTGGGACCTGGCTTGGGACCTGGGCCTATGCGGCAGTTTTTCTGATTTTGGCCTCTTTGGGCCTGGGCGTGTTTCAGGTTTGTCTGTCGCCTAACGCGTCCTCTTCTACGCCCGTGGCTCTGGCTCCAGCCTGGTCCAAGCTGGCTGGCTGGCTGGCATGCTCTGCCAGGGGTCTGCCTCTGGCGGCTGGGCTCGGCCCAGACCCGTAGCTCGAGCTTCGCTCGAGAACGTATCAATTGCCCTCTCGGACTCCGTCCCATGCTCTGTCTCTACTCAATTGACTGATTGACTGAACGATTAAGCGACTCGAGTCTGGGCAATGGCTTGTTTCTTTCTCCTGATCCTCCCTGCTCCTATTTCTGGCCAGCGTTTTTCCTGCCTGTCTGCCTGCCTGTCTGCCTACCTGCCTGCCTGTTCGCCTGTTCGCCTGCCTGTTTACCTACCTGCCTGGCCTACCAGCCTGCCTTACTGGCCTGCCTACTGGCCTGCCTGCTGGTCGCGCCTGCTCATCCAGCGTGTCTCTTCTGACCGCCTGACAGTCAGCAACGCGTTCGTTACGGCTGCTTGGCCTGCTAACTTTATCCTCCTGGCCTACTCGCGCACGCGCACGCGCCTGCTAAGCTCAACCCTCGTAGCCTGCCTGTCATTCTCCCAACTGTCAGGCCGCCCTTTCTATTCCTCCCAAACCAAATCTGAAACTAAAAAACGACCCCCACGCGCTTATAATAGTAAACCACTACCCCTGTCTCGGTCCCAACTCTAAAGAAACTCTGCTGAACTCTGCTGAACTCTCCAGCCTGAACTTACCATTCTCCTGATGCTCCTGCCTAGAGTTTGGCACGCCAACACCAGCACCAGCCTACGTCTACGCCCAACCTTCTCGTCTACTACGCCAGCCTACTCCAGCTGGCTGCCTGCCTGCTCGCCTACCTACCGGCCTACCTGCCTGCTCACCTACCAGCCTACCTACCTACCTGCCTAGAACACCCCCTATTTCCCCTTTATAGACATTCGCTCTCACTCTGAAACACGCTCGACCGTTCCTCTTTTCTGTAAGGGACGAACTGAACTGTACTAGAGAGTAGTACAACTGTGTTCGCCTAAGTCAAGCCTAGCAGCTGCTCTACTAGCGGTTATTGACCTGCCTACCTAACAATAACAGTCAGTCGGTTCACAGTGAAAAGTTACGCGGACGCTGCATCATTTAGTTCACCAATTTATCATCTTTCTCTCTCTTTCTCGTTGTTTCTTCTCTTTCTCTCTCTCTCAGAACTACGACAGACTGAACTTTCGTCGACTTAGACAATAACTGAAAAAATAAATAATTACGAAACAAAAAGCAGTAAAGCTTAATGGAGTGAGCAGACATACAGGAGACTCAGACTCAAACAGACTACAACGACAAATATTTCTCATCTACGTGACTACGACTAGGAGTTCCTTCTCTTTCTTTTCAACCTACCGTTCAATAAGTTACATAGTAGGTGGTACGGTTCGACACTCGCTCGAAATTCACGATCATTTTATTGACTGTTCACGTAGACAGGATCATACGCGATAACATACTGCCAAACACAACCCAATGACGACGATGGTTGAGCCATCGGGAAGTAGTTCGGCCATGGCAGAAGATGACGAGTCTCATGCCTGCAAAAGTTGTGGTCTGGTAAGTGTCTTCTCTCCTCTGCTCCGGCCCGTGCTCGCTCGCTCGCTCGAAGGTAACGAGACCAAGCCCTCCGCGAAGCGGAGCTACGGGTCTGGGCGGAGCCCAGCCGCCGGAGGCAGGTCCCCCTCCCTCGCTCTAAATGAACGCGAACTAACAACCACTGGCAGATTTTAGAAGAAGGACGGGCATTCGAACTAGGTAGGTACAGCCCCCCGTCTCCTCCGCGAAGCGGAGCTACGGGTCTGGGCAGAGCCCAGCCGCCGGAGGCGAACCAACTAACATCGCATCATCCAGCTGGCAGTCGTTGGCACGTCGAGTGTTTCCGATGCTCCACTTGTAATGAACAGTTGGACGCGGATACAAACCTGTTGGTGCTTGGAAACGGAGACCTTATTTGTAACAACTGTTCTTATCACTGCAGCATTTGCCAGAAGAAGATCGAGGATCTGGCTATTCTGACTGGCGACCAAGCTTTCTGCTCGACTTGTTTTGTGTGTAGGAACTGTCGAAAGAAGATCAGTGATTTGAAGTATGCCAGAACATCGCAGGGCATATTCTGCATGTCATGTCATGATATGATGTTGGCACGGAAGAAGAGGAATGCTGCGAAAAAGGCTAAAGAAGCAAAAGCGGCGGCCGCCGCCGCGGCAGCAGCAGCAGCAGCAGAAATGGGTCTGAATTCTGCTGTTAGCACGCCGCCCTCTCTTCCTCATTCTACATCGTCTTCATCGATTCAGCGAACTGACCATTCGAGGAGACATAGCCATCGACTGTCATATGCATCATATAACAAAGACAAATCATTGCCATCGATTCCAGGAGAAACGAATTCCCAGTCTCCACATGAACGACATTCTGGTCTTCTATCGTCCAGTTCCTCAATGACGTCGCTACAAGAAACGGTAAATATCCAAAAGTCTGCCGATAATCGCCACAGCCATTCAAATCACAATGGGTCCTATCGACGACCAGTTTCTACTGTTGTTACTCCGTTAAACGATGATACAACTAAATCTCCTCAAGGCAGCGGCAGCAGCAGTTCCGCTACCGCTGATCTAGAAGATTACTTTTCTTCACAGTCTGTCGACTCTGGCTTTGTACCCATTAAACTGGACATGTCTTCTATTCCTCTAAATCCATCAGATGTTACTGACGTTTCACCTAGTGATATGTTGACTAGGAAAAAGCCCGTTGCTAATAGACGGTCAATATTCCCCGCCAAATCATCTTCCTCAATATCAAGTAGTGAAACTTCATCTCTGACAAATATCACCCTAGGTGGCGACGTCACTCGGAAATCAGTAGAGGGTTATCACGAGCCGCCAAATGGCTCATTGTCACCAAGGAATGCTATCTATCTCAGTGATTCTAATCTTCCTTCAAGCTGGTCTTTAGGAGAGTATACAACTGATGATACTGCAACCACGTCTCCCGAATTACCGTCACCGGGCGAGAATTTACCTCTTTCTACAAAGTATGAAGAAGAATCAACTAGACAATCTCGTTCAAGCCTTCGTCCAGAAGCTATTATCCCTGATCGATCGATTCTACGCTCAATCTCTCCTAGACCACTAGCGCCGGTGAATGGTTCTCGCAGCCCTTCATTACCGCCGTTTGCTCTTAATAGACCCTCGAGCCCTATCAATATAAAAAAGGATGAGCCACCAATTACCCCAAAGTCTACGCCTCATGAAGCATTATCGTCTCCTGCACAGCTTAATGAAAATACTCCGAGAATTTCACTTAATAGATCTCCCGCATTGTCATCTTCTCCTCTTTTACCGTCATCGTTTGGTGAAGGCTATCCGGCTATTGAATCAGTTGTTCCTCCCCATGCACTGGCCACCTTATCACCGCCTTCCATTAATAATCTTGGCCATCGAAGGTCAATTAGCGATAATCATCACTCTAATAGACTTCCGAGTGGTTTAGAACCTTCGGCTGACATTGCATTAAATTCCCCCTCAGACAGTGGTGTAACTCAAGTATTAATTTCCCCGTCTAACGTCGAAAATCTAACTAGAGAACTCATCGAAGCTAATAAACGAATTGCTGAATTAGAACGACTGGTGAAAGAAAAAGATGAAGCAGGAGCTGCTGCAGCTCCTAATCTACAAAACCTTGAATGGGATATCCAAGAAAAACGTAAAACAATTGCTGGTTTAGAAGCGCATGGTGCGCTTGTGCGAAAAGAAATCATGGTTCTGGAAAATGTCACAAAAGATGGTGGTAAAGTCGATTCACCAGGTCAACTGCTGGATGAGTTCTCTACCGAACTGGCATCTATGAAGACATCATTAATGGCTGAAATTACCGAGTTGGTCATTCAACGCGATAGTCTTAAATCGGAAAACGCTAAACTTACTCTGATTCGTGACAAGGCGGTTGAAGAAAGTAGTATTCTCAATATCAAGAATTCTCAACTAGCAGATATGAATAACGAGCTATCTAAACAGATGATTGATAAATTCGGCCCGTATGCATTTTCGCAGTCCAAATCTGATGGTGGAACTCTAATTCATAAATTAGCCAGTGGTTCGTCCACTTCCAGTGTCCGTCGTAAAGAAGTTGCTCCTCATTCACCTTCTAGAAGTCTTAATAGTAAAGATGCTACTGCCGCGGGTGCATATGATGAACCAATGGTCACCATTCTTGATGCTGGACATGTTGTAGACACACGGAAAGATAGACAACATGCAAGAAAGTTTTGGAAACGCCCTGGAGCTGCAGTTGCCAAAGGGCTTAACAAAGTATTTGCAAACGATTTCGAAGCAGGACCGGAATTCTATGAAAGTTCAAATGAATTTAATGGACATGGGAAAAATTCGCGCAATGGTTGGTTCAAAAACAATGAAAGTGGAGGTAGTACAATTGCAGCGGCTGCTCTTGCTGCTACGGCGACTGCTGGTCAACCAGGAGGTATTAACGGAACATTGCGTGGATCAGCATCTTCGTTTTCTTCCGCATCAACTGTTGTAGGAAATGGCAATAATACTAATACCAATGGCAGCAGTAACGTTAGTAACGGTAACAGTAGTAACAGTAGTAGTACCAACATCAATACTAATAATACTGCTAATGCTAATGCTACTTCGAACACAAATGGCGAACCAACAACATTGATGGGTGCTGCTATTGAATGGCGTGTTTCTTATGAAGGGAATAGAATCCCGGTTATTGTTACTCGTTGTGTTGAAGAAGTTGAGAAACGTGGAATGACTTTTGAAGGCATTTACCGTAAATCGGGCGCAAAGTCTCAAGTTACTAGTATTGAAGAAGCATTTGCAAAGAGCTGGGAAGGAGACTTTGATGAAGTATTATCTGGTGATATCAGTGGTGTTACTAGTGCACTTAAACAGTATTTGCGATATCTGCCTATTCCTCTGATAACATACGATGCATATGACGATTTCGTTCAAGCTACTAGTGCTGGTTCGGAAGAAGATAAAATCAATGCCCTTCGATCAGTCATCAATTCACTGCCGCCATCACATCATGACTGTCTTGAATTTGTTGTTCGCCATCTTGCCAAGGTCACCAAATATTCATCCCAGAATTTGATGACGACAAGAAACTTAGCGGTTGTGTTTGCTCCCACCCTTGCCAGGGACCTGACAGGACAGCGAGAAATGCTAGACATGCAAGCGCGAAATGATTGTACTCAGCTTCTCATAGATAAATGTGATACGATTTTCACTGGCTTTTAATTTTTCTGAACGACCCCCTTTATTTATGTATTCTTTTTTTCTTTATATATATTTTTTAGAATTGTTTTTTTCCTTCCCATTGTACAACAAGTCGGGTATCAATATTAATCTAATGTATATTATAAATAGGTGTTATTCTTTTTTCACGACTCATTCGAAATATAGTCATGGCCCAGCATGCATAATGCAAGATAAAGATATAAGCAGTACGGCTTTTCTGCAGGGGCCTACCAGATTGGTACATGTGGCATGAAGTGCCCAATGTCTCGAAAAGCTAACATGAAAAGGGATCCCGATCCCCCTATTGAGTCGAAGGGCAAGGATATATGCCAATTTCTTTTGGTTATATTATGAATGCCTTTGAAAACACGTTTTGGAATATTGAGCACTACTTTATGATGCATATATACATTGTATATTTATCTATCTGTTTCGCTCAATTGATGGCACAATAGAGTACTAGCAATCTATGAAAGGAAACACAGTATAGCAACTATTTATATTCTCAATTGCATCACCAGAAACTGAAACTTAATATGGCATACAGCTTTATAAATAAGCTTCATATATATATGCCAAGCGCAATCTATTTAGCTGACATTGTTAGCTGGCATTGTTCCTCTGTCGGCAACAACGGTCCAAATCATCATCGACATGAAACTACTATAATATCTGATCTCTGATCTATGTTATGATCTCCTTTACCACTCGTATATTCACATTCCCGCTTCTTCTCCGCCAATATATTATCCGGCACTTGATATCCCGGATAGGTGCGGCGTATATTGAGCCGCTTCACTTTATGGGTTAGGCGGTCGATTATTCCGTACGGATCGGTTACGGATATTTCCATGTGCGGCGGTGCTGTAATAACGTTGCGGACCTGATGTGGCTACGCACTATATTTATGCAGGTCCAACGGGTAGAAATACAGGGACGTAGCCCCGTGCGATTTGCGCCGCATACTAAGTGGTTCACCGCACGCGCCGCACGCATGATAGGAAGATCAGTGCGTCATATGCGTGAATATGCAATTATCGAAATATAGCGAATTTAACACAATATAATAGTCGGCTCTTAAGAATAAAATGGCAGAATAAGGAAGTGAAATATGCAAGA
>JAJMAW010000095.1:0-54026 GCA_030565085.1 Sugiyamaella pinicola
CCGTTGTGCTCGCTTCGCGAGCTGCTTGGTATCGTATATACCCCCTAACGCCACGTTCCGAGCCGCTCGCGAAGCGAGCACAACGGGTCCGGGCAGCGCCCGGCCGCCGGAGGCAGAACCCCGGAACGACGAGATCAGGGGCCGTCGTCGGGTCATTGTAGACGGATAGGGGAGGGACATTGAGCGACGATGGTCAATCAATCATTTCTACGCGCAGCGGATAGACGGGACGGTAGGATCGTACGGACAGCGTCGGGAGGTTGGAGACCAAAACTAGATTTTTCAGGGGGAACTGGAATAGGCATGAACGTGCCTTCCAAAATAGGCAGGCACCCACAACCTCCCTGTCTCAACCGGACCTTGGCCACCGGAGACGCCACCGGGGACACGCCTCCGGCCCTCGGAGGGAAAGGGTTGCAGCGATGACCCCTGAATCGCGCCACAATAATATTTGTGGCAAAGTTTAATTGTGTTTGTGCGAATAGGGTTTATTTATCGGATCAATGATTGGTACTCGCTCGCCCATTGGCATCTGCTGCCTGCCAATGCCAATTATCTGTGAGTAGTTGTAATGTTTTACGCAGTGAGACAGCGACAATTCTCCGTGAAGCGGATCTGAGCAGGTAGGCAGGGCCCAGACGTCAGAGGCAGCAGGGACAAGCGACCCTTGCCCTGGTAGACATGGATGTGGCGCCGGCCGGCTCCGAGAGAGTCATCGTCGAGAAGCAGGGAAAAACAAATGAAAAACTCAGGCTGAACTCCCAACCGGTAGTTGGAGCCAGCGCCAGCGCCAGCAGAACGAGCAGCACAGCACCGGCACCGGGACAGCTTCGTCTGCCTGCCTGCCTACTTCTCCCTGCGAAGATTTGAATTTTCGGTGGCGCGCGGCTTTGCAAGAGGGTTGGGACCCTTGGAAAAAAGGAAATAAAAAAGAAATCTTGGAATTTCATTGATTGATTGATTGATTCATTGAATTGGCGAGTGAGTTTCACTGCTTCTACCGCTTCTGCTTCTGCCTCTGCTTCTGCTTCTGCTTCTGCTTCTGTTTCTGTTTCTGCCTCTACCGCTGCTCCTATATAAATAAATAAGGTTGGTTTTATTTTATTTTATAAAAGTAGGCACGTTGGACGTTTTTTGAAGTTTGTGGGTTTTGAACGAATAAAATTTTAACAGATCAGATCTTGGACTGTTTATTGGATTGACTGATTGTTTGACGATTGACGATTGACGGTTGATTGATTTGTTCGGTAGCTGATTGTGAATCATTATAATAGTAGCATTGAGGTTTCACCGTATCTCTGTTAGGTTTCGTGAGTGTTTGACACCTTTTGTCTTCTGTTCTGTTCTGTTTGTTCGTCATCTGATGGACGACTCACAATTGTGCTTTGTGCTCTTGGAAAATTTTAACAGTAAGTGATTTCTGGCGAAACAAGGCCCTCCGCGAAGCGGAGCTACGGGTCTGGGCAGAGCCCAGCCGCCGGAGGCAGCACCACAACCGCCGGAGGCCTAGCGACAGCCGAGTGATGGACGTCTAACAGGTTGTAGAACAATGATCTTTAAACCGCTATCCAACTTATCGCGCCATGCTGCGTTGGCAAAGCATCTCTGGATCCAGTCGGGTGGTCATAACCAGTCTGCCCAGCCGTCGGCGTTTTTCCTTACTACGAACCAGCTGGCCCGTCAACAGTCTCAGTTGGCTACTAGGAGTAATAACGGCTTTGGCAGTAATGGTGGTGGTAGCAGTGAAGATGGTACCACTACGGCCTCTTATGCTACTATTGGCTCGTCGTCTTCTTTCCCTACTATATCTCCATTATCTTCTTTAGATGAGGAGAGACAAAGAGAGATTATAGAGTCTGTTGGCCAAGGCAGTAGTAGTGTTAGTAGTAATAATGGCAGTTATATGATGTATAACCACCAAAGAACACTGAAACCAGTAGTGAACAAGGGATTACATCGCAGTTATTCAGTTTCGGCAAGGGGTGAAATAAAGGATGGTGAAGGGGAAGGGGAGTTCAAGGAGGATGGAAATGTGGATGCGGACGTGGTTATGAAAAATAAGGCGATAGAAGATGTGAATCTGATAAATAAATCAGAAGAAGCATATTCACAGCAACTCAAACAACCACAATCACAGTCACAACCAGAACCACAATCACAGTCACAGTCCCAGTCGTTAGTGTCTGACACCTCTCCTGCATCTTCTATAGAACCCACCAACTCTCCCATTCCTTTGGGAGATGAAGAAATCTTGATTGCATTCTCTCGAGGCGATCACGAACGAGTTATTGAACTGTATAGAACCTCATTTCCTAGTAAGCCGCTGTCAATCGATGCATTTAACAAAGTATTGACATCGATTGCAAAAATTTCGATCGAAAACTCGTCAGACTTAACGCCGTTGCTTGATGCATATTCTACACTTCTCAGTACAAAGACAATTCTTCCAAACGTGCAAACTTATTCGATCCTAATCACAACTTTGATCCATAGTTCGGATAATCAAGCATCATACCTGCTGAGTCTAAGACAGGTAAAATTACGCCACGGATCCTCCCTCTTACCGTCTGTTTCCCATGAGGTATCAAAAATATCTGATCTTGCGACAATGTATTCGGAACTAGCTCTCGAGTTATTTGAAGCTAGCAATTCGGTAAAAATCCAGGATTACGCACCCTCAGTCTATCTTCAATTATTAAGGGCCTGTGTTATTCTGGAAAAGTTCGACAAACTGGATAAAATCGTCGAATGCATGAATGCAAGCTCTGTTTCCAATGTTGAAGTTGGCACCGCTTTAGTTAAAGCATACGGCCTTGCTAACCGCCTCCAGTCTGCAGCCAGCACATTCAGATCCCAAAAGACATGCCCTCCAGCATTATATGGTGCAATGGTAGGTGCTTATTTTGACTGCAATGAGCCCTCTGAAGCAGCTGCATTAGTGAATAAATTGTTAGAGGACGAATCTAATGGTCCATTGGTTCAATCTAAGAGATTTGAAAACATCCTTCGTCGAGTGTTTGAAGGGTTTGTAAAAGTAGGACAGCCTGAAGCTGCTTGGCGATGGATTCAAGAGGCTGAAAAAGATCGTTCCATTTGTCGTGTGTCGCTTAGAACCTTGGTTAAGACATTTAGCCGCCTCTGTAGATCGCCTAGTGACAAACAAGTATCAGTTGCTCATAAAATGTTTGATTTCATGGCTGCATGCAAAGACAGCGCAAACTATGATCTATTCCACGACACTAGATGCGACTATATCATGTTATGCATTTCTAAAAAAGACAAGGCATCCATTTATAAAGCTATCGGTGAAACTCATATTCGCGGTGGCGTTTGGGACGAAACGACACTTTTCAGAGTCTTTCAATATTTACTAGAAATAGATCAAGTCGATTTTGCATTAGACGTGTTTCAAATGCAGTCGCTTAGAATCAAAAAGTATCTTGCTGACCGAGAGGTTTCCGAAATAAGATATAGTTCCTTTGGCGAAGAAGTGTTGTCATTGGTTGTGTCAGAGCTAAAGACTAAAGGCTTGCTAACAATCGAACGTGCACTGGACATTTCCCGCTCTGGGTTTATGACTTCTCGAGTGTTTGCTGATCCTAATAGCGGAGGTGTTGATATCATGCAAGCTATTTGGGACGAGCGAAAAAATGGGTTTACAACAATCTATGCATCATCGAAAGCAGCTGCTTTAGATATCATCCGTTTGCATTGCACTTGGATTCAGTCATCTACCCAAAGCAGCTCGCTTGGAAATTTATCCATTCCAAATGAGCTCGTTCAAAAGCTAAAAGAAAACTTTACTCTGTTCATTCAAGATGCTATCTTACAAAAATTGCCGATTTCTAATATTTTACACGAAGATGTAGAGTCTTCTTTACAGCTTTTGAACGACTATTCCACCATTGAAGTGTGGAATAAGTATTTCAATAAATCACAGAAGCTAGTAGATACAGAATCCTCTCCTGCATTTATTGAAGAGCCAATTGCTGAGCCATACACTTTTGTAAATCTCGATGCTTCGAATGAAATTATCGGCTATGCTAAAACTGAGCACGGTACCCTTCAGTCATTAAATATTCTTCGCAATACTTTTATTCGTAAAGAATTGGTGACACCTGATGCAGTTTTATTCTTAATAGAAGGAGCTGTTAATTCTAGGCTTCCCAATGCAAACGAAATCTTCCACGAAGTTTATTCTCTATGTTTACAACATCTGCCTCCTCCATCAGTGGCGCCACAGGCTTGGGATGCCTGGACTGCTATTCATAGAAGTATCGTCACTCATGCAGCTGAGATCGATTATAGTTTAGCTGAAAGAGCCTATGTAAATCTTTTGGAAATGGGCTCAAGCCCTGATGCCACAGGGTATGGACAGCTTATGTCCCATGCGCCGACAAATAACAATCCTGATGAGGCTGCTGATGCCATGCGAATGTTCAATGAAGCAAGAGCTAGTGGCATTCCTTTGAACACGTTTCTATATAATGTGTTGCTCTCCAAACTGTCTAAAGCCCGGAAGCTTAAAGAAGCACTGGCTATTTTTGATGAGATGGGCCGACACAATATCAAGAAATCAAATGTCACTTATGGTACGATGATTAGTGCGTGTTGCAGAGCCGGTGACGGGGACCTTGCTACAAAGTTATTCACTGAAATGGAAAATTCACCGTCGTATACCCCCAAGGTGGCTCCGTTTAATATCATGCTTCAATATTTCGTGCATGCCAAACAAGATCGGGAATCCGCATTGAAGGTATATCAAAAGCTTCGTGATCTAGGGTTGAGTCCTTCAGCACATACCTACAAGCTACTCATTGATATGTATAGTACTATTAGTCCTATAGACATCGAGTCTGCCGATAATGTGTTGTTAACGATCAAAGAAGATTGCAGCAAAGTTACGACTCAGCATTTTGCTGCATTGCTCTTCACACGGGGAGTGATTCAAAACGACCTCACCGCTGCCCAGGAGTTCTACGACGTGCTGGTTCATGAAAGAAAGATTCGTCCTGACAAGGTCATCTTCCAGGCACTTTTAGAATCTTACGTCGTCAACGACAAGGTCCGTGAGACTACTAATGTTATTAGGGAAATGATTTCCTACAAGGTCGAACTTAATGCTTATATGGCCAACATTCTTATTAGAGGATGGGCGTCTGTTAGCATCGACAAGTCGGTTGGTTTGTTTGAGTATATCTTGCAAGCCAACATTGCTGAGCCGTCGTCATACGAATCAATAATCCGTGCATTCATCTACCATGGAGACTTCATTAGTGCTAATAATGTGCTAGACCTGATGAGAACCAATCGGTATCCTGAAGCAGTCATTCAGAAGGTAGATTCACTGATTCGACAAGCCAGCAATGAGCTAACCAGAGGCCGAATTCTTTTGGACAGTATCTTTCGACACGATGCACACCGTCTGAACTCAGTCAGTGCTATATGATTAGATGAAAAGTTTTCTTCTGTAATGTAATGTCTTTATGATCAATGGATAATGGGTTATATAATAATATCATACGTTCTTTCACCTACATCTATGACCCCTGGTCTGCCTCCGGCGGCTGGGCTCCGCCCAGACCCGTTGCTCGCTTCGCTCGTTGCCAGGATCGTACACACCATAGACCACAAATCCTAACAACGAGCGAAGCGAGCAACGGGTCTGGGCGGAGCCCAGCCGCCAGAGGCAGACCAGGTTCAAGGACGGATGCCTGCCCCAGCCGACACGACATGTCGGCGTTCATTTTAACCGATATCAGGTTACCCCACATTTGAAGCGTATATAAACATCCGATCCCACAATCATCAAGTTTCGTAACTGGTCATCTCAGCTAGAAAGTGCAAAATGGTGAGACCTGCTACTTCGACTTCTGGATTCTTCCAGGATGCTCCTGTTCTTGATAAGAACCAGTTTGAATCCGATAAGGGTCTGCAACGTACGTTGCAATTCTTTGTACCGCACTCTCTGCCCAAACGACTGGAGCTGAAGGCAGTGAAAGAATTGACAGAACTGGGAGCAGTGGTTGTTACTCCTCAGACTTATGAATGGATTGATGAGGCGGAACGTAATCCGCCGTTCATTGTTGAGCAGGATACATTTGGCCATCCGGTTAATAAGCTGGTTACCAGCGAAGGTTGGAAGAGGTTAAAGGAGGTTGCTGCTACTCAGGGGGTTGTTTCTTCAGCGTTTGAGCGACGATATGGCGAATTCAGTAGATTGGTGTCGTTTGCAAAGGTTTACTTGTTCGGCCCTTCATCAGCAATGGTTTCGTGCCCGCTGGCAATGACTGACGGATGTGCAAAATTGCTAGAAGCAAATGGGCTTTCATCTCCTGGGGTTAAGCGTGCTTTTGATCATTTGACAAGTAGGAATCCCAGCCGAGCATGGACTTCTGGTCAGTGGATGACTGAGCGTCCCGGTGGTTCAGACGTTAGTCGCTCCGAGACAGTTGCTGTCAAAACTCGGGGCGGCAGTGACTACTATCGTCTTAATGGGTTCAAATGGTTCTCTAGTGCAACTGATTCTCAAGTATCGGTATTATTGGCTCATAGGGTCGATAAAAAAGGCAACCATTTGGATAATGGCAAGCTGTCATGCTTCCTTGGGTACGTTCAGGATGACGACGGTAAAGCGAGCTCTGTCCGTCTTCATAGGTTGAAGAAGAAATTCGGCACTACTCCATTGCCGACTGCAGAAGTCCAGTTGACTTCACTGAAGGCAGAATTACTAGGAGAGCCTGGCCAAGGTGTTAAGACCATCGCTACTGTCCTGAACGTGACTAGAGTTTATAGTGCTGTATCGTCACTAGCCTTTTGGAGGCGCGCTTTATATATTGCCAAGGAATACTCTTTGGTAAGAAGCGTGTTTGGAAAGAAACTATACCAACTGCCTGCACATGTGAGAATACTAGCTTCTCAGGAGATCCTAATCAGGGGTCATAGTTTCTTGTCATTCTATGGAGCTGCATTGCTTGGACGCGAAGAGGTTTTAAAGGATGGAGTCGCATCACATGAAAAAGTATTGCTGCGGATTATCCCTGGTTTAGGCAAAATCGTCACCTGTAAACGTGCCATTTCCGGCGTATCAGAATGTATGGAAGCACTTGGCGGAGTGGGATATTTAGAACATGACGTCCGTATGAACATTGCTAAACTGTTGCGAGACACCCAAGTGAATGCTATTTGGGAGGGGACTACAAACGTCCTTTGTGACGATGCAGTACGATATATCTCTAAAAACTGGAAGTCAGTTAAAGAAGCGCTAGTTTGGTTCTCTGATTATCATCTAGAAGCAGACGAGACCGAATTCCACGTGTCTGCCCGTAGTGAACTTCGGGTAATTGTCAATGAAAGACTTCATAAATGGATTTCCAAGCTCGAGTGTACGCCTTTCAAGGAGCTCCAGAGAGATGCAAGGTCCTTTATATTCCCACTGGCTGATATCATTATTTCCATTCTTACTGTATCAGATTTGAGACCTACCAATGATATTGTTCAAGATTCCATTGCCGAAGTAGTTGCTGGCGTATGGGCTCGTCAAACTACTGTTGACAAGTTCGACTTGGACTATTTAGTTGTCTACGAAAAATATTTCGACGAGAAATCAAAATTATAAAAAATTCATGCAATTATATACAAGTCGGTCTCCGGCGGCCGGGCTCTGCCCGGACCCGTTGTGCTATAGTCATATTCGCTGCTCTCTAAGGCCCTTTCGAATCCGCCTTTTCCTATCTATCGATCGACCGTGCTTAATCTCCACTTGAATCAGGGCCATGGATATTAAACATATACCAGCCATTAATGTGAATGCGCCACCAGCACCCAGACTGGTAATCATCCTGTCAATAACCGCCAACCCAGCAGCGCACAGTAAGCATCTAGATAGATTAACTACTGCAGTTGAACTAGCAGACTCGTTGGGAAACAAGTCAACTAATAATGTACTAGATGTGTTAATAACGTACGTCGCAGAGCACGAAGTTAGAAAAGTCGATAAAATAGGAACTATGAAATGAACATGGTTTTGAATTGTCCATCCATAAATAACGCAAGACCCCGCCAGGACTGACGATGCAAATAAAGTAATATCCATCCTGGCTTTCTGAATAGTAAAGTCTTGCATATTGACTGGTCTGCCCTCACTGGCACAATTCTCTTTGAACTGCGAAAGAACTTTACGATATCGATAGGTCATTAATCTACCAGATACAATGCTTCCTGCCAAACTACCAAATCCACTCGCAAGATAAGCAAGACCGACTTTGGACGAGGTAAACCCATATTTAGTGCTTAGTAATGTGGACATGGATGTGAGGACCATAAACCAGGTGGTATAATGTAATGCATTGGGAATTAGGACTAGTATAACATCAACTTCTCGCAGTAGTTTTATTGTTCCCAGAAAGCTTATCCGATGAGTTCTCTCTGGAATAACAGAAAGATCATAACCTGCTTGGCCTCTGCGATAAGGTATACCCTTTAGTTTATGACGAATAAATGCATATGGTGACTTATTGATAATGGTCGATGGATAAATAGAACCATCGCCAGCTATAAATCTATTGGTTTCTGGTAAACATAATGAAATCACCACCAAGGTGACAGCAGCAGCAATGACAAGAAACCAAAAGATTGCCCTCCATCCTAGGGTCTGAGTCATGCCGCCCCCGATAAGGGGGCCGAAACAGTTGCCCAGCAGGCCAATACCTCCTGAAATGCCCATGTAAATGCCTCTATTGCGCCTCGAGGTGATGTCTGCTACCACTCCACTCAAGACAGCAACGGTAGATGCGATCCCTGCTGCCTGGAGCATTCTCAGACCAAATATGGTCCAGTAATCTTTCGCCAATGCCAATCCTATACAGGCGCCAATATACAAAGAGAAGCACATGAAATAAACGGGCCTTCGTCCATATGCATCCGAGACTGTAGCCCATACTGCTGGAGATAGTCCTTGGAATATAGAGTATACAGTGACAGTTAGATTAAGTTTTTCGGTATTAACGTTGAACTCATGACCAATAGCAGAAAACGCAGGCAGATAAATAGGTACAGATACAGTAGAGAAGAAAGCTGCCCATGAAGCAATAGCAGTTATTACATATCTTTCGTACGGGCTGTATATTGTAACTGGAGGTTGGAAACTGCTAGCGTTTGTCGGAGTTTTAAACATTTCCTGTGATTTAGCATTCTGATTCTCTTCGTCTTTGGGACCTAGATAAACAGAAATAGCGTGATGTTCGTCAATAGCATGTGTATCTGTGGGACCCTCTATCTTTTTATCTCCACAAGGTGACGACGGCATTTCGCGAGTACCATCATCATCATGTGTCGTGGATCTAGTAGAGGTCATGATGATATGCTTGAGAACGATAACACGCTATATCTATAACATTATCGATAATCTGATTGGTATCGCTTGTATTATCGGTTTGTATTTGAAAGTTCTCTCGGAGTCCGCGTTTGCGCCGTTCCATTTTGGCAGGTCAGTGATCGGGCACGCAATACGCCTACTTAAAACATGCACTTCCATTCAAGCTTCAGGACAGATCGATGGTGGTTGTTTAGATTCTTAGCAATTTCTTGGCTAGAAATTTCCTTAAGTTAAAACGGCCGCGTAATGATGCATTAGACATAACGGTTTCATCCCTCCCTGGTCGCCTCCGGCGGCTGGGCTCTGCCCAGACCCGTAGCTCCGCTTCGCGGAGAACTCATATCACCCAGCATGGCCTGGGACCGTAGCGTTTCTCCGCGAAGCGGAGCTACGGGTCTGGGCAGAGCCCAGCCGCCGGAGGCGACCAGGGGATGGCTAATATACTGATTCTACGCCGTTGGATACGTCGTTGATGGTGACCCAAAATGCTAAGATTTGTGTAGGAAGATTGAGTCCTGAGTCGTCAGAATATTTGTCGCCGTTTAGATATCCATTTTGTGTAATGAAATCGTTGTCGCTCATGGTGAACAAGAAATAGTCGTCAGACCCGGGGAATGCTGAAACGAGTGCTAAGCTTTCCCACTTTTCATCAAGGTCGTTGGAATTGTTCGGGTCGCCATTATGCATTCCTACTCTGTTTAATTGAGAGTTGTCGTTATAGTCCACAAAGGCGGTGCCAGTGGCGGCGACAATGCCGGCTACAATATTGTCTCCGTCAGGGGCGACGGGATTACTTGAATTGTCGTACTTGGACCCGGCAATGTTGGTGGCTTTGGAGAGATCGAAGATTTCCGCATTTCTGAAAATGGACGTGGAGTTGGCTTGTCCTTGGCCACGTCCACTGTCTCGGGGGAGATACAAAAACTGGTGTTCATTAATAAAATGAAGCTCACTGGATTCAGCAGTGCGAGGGTTCTTTTTCTCATCGGGGTCTTCAAATTGAGGCAACACAACCACATATTCTCCTACCAACTTGGGGGCCCTTTGGTTTGAAATATCGTACTTGATTAATCTTGTATATTCTTCTCTAGTGGCATGAGTACCACCGTCTTGGACTAAGGCTGCTTGCAATAATGCATAGAGATATCGTCCATCGGCGGAAATGGACAGGCCTTCGAATCCGTGGTTGGACTCGCGACCAACGTCCGGGTCGACGTTGCCAGTAAAGTTCTTTACTCCATTGATATATGGAATATAGGCGTCTGGAGGCACAATGGCATTAATGAACTTGCCGTCGCTGGCAAAATGATAGATATAAGGACCGTATTCGTCTGAAGACCAGAACGACCCGTCTCTCGAATCGTGGACCAGCCCTTCTGGATCCAGAGCCAGCGCTTTCTGAGCAGAATTGGGCAGAAATGCAGCGGGATAATCTGTTCCATGAGATGATGTATAGATTTCCCCAGCGTCTAGGCCAGTGGTCTCAATGCCATCTGGACCGCTATACAAGATGGACCGACGGTAGTTTAATTTGATTTGATTATTATTTGACTGTGCAGTTTGCCCATAATATGGGTTCAATGTCAGATCAAATTGATGAACCCTAGCATGGTAATTAGTGGTTCCTTCAGTATTCCACCCACGGTCCGGTTGAGCGTATAATACACCAGAGTATGACCCATCTACGTTTAACCTAAAAGACGATTGATCAAACGCCAAACCAGAGCCAATGCCTCCAATAGTATCACCAAAAGAATCACGCAGATCAGACGGAACCGATCCTGCTCCCACTAATCCATGATTAGTGAATGAAGTGGTTCCTATCGTTATAGAGTTCACAACTGGTGGAGACCCGTAGTTACCTTTTTGGGAAGCAAAGGGGAATCCACTAAACGCAGGAGCAGGAGCTGCCAAGACGGTAGTGGCACTGAGAGCAGCAGCTGCTTTCACTTTCACCTTCACCATCGATGGAAGCATTCATTCATCAACCAATTGTCTCGCAATCATTATGTTTATATATTTATATATTCAATTATAACTTCCTATTCCATCTCTACCAATTAGCTTTGCCATTTATCGAACGTGGGCTCTGCCTCCGGCGGCTGGGCTCCGCCCAGACCCGTAGCTCCGCTTCGCGGAGGGCTGGGACCACATAGCACCAGCAAGCACGAGCACGAGCACCAGCATCAGCACGAGCATCAGCACGAGTACCAGCACGAATACCGCACCCGCACCAGCACCAGCACCAGCACCAGCATCAGCATCGACACAGTCTGGACTGTAGCGTTCGCGCCAGAGGCAGGTCCCTTCGTCTGCATTGTCTTTTATTTTTAATCTGACTTTTGGCAGTTTTAAACAAATTTTTTGAGCATTATTACCATTTTGAGAAGCAGTATTTGAAGTGAAAAAAAACTTCAACTGCAGAACAGTATGCACCAAGTTCAACCGGATTTAGTCTCGGAGTTAAATAAAACAAAACTGAATCAATGGTGAATCATTAACTTAGTTAGGAATAATGTGAAGCTGTTGGAAGAAGGAGCTAGCAACGGCAGTATCGCAGGTACACGCGGAGAAGAAGCCAATATGGAGGTAAAGGTCGGATTGTTAATATGTAGAAACGGATTGGACGAAAGGACCAGGCAAAAAAGTGAGACAGCGTAGTGCAGCGACAGCAGAGCGACAGCACAGCACAACATGAAACACGGCAAGAAAAGACAAGCCAAGACGAGACAGCCCAGACGAGAGCAGATCCGACGGTTAGGAAGATCTGACGATTATAAACGGCGATTATTCAGATGCGACGATTATGACGAACCGACGACGATGAACAGAGCTCATGATGAGCACTCTATGACGAGATGACAGGAGACTGCCATCACCACCATCACCATCAGAATCACCATCACCATCACTACCAACAAACATAAACAAACCCTCTTCACCAGACGAGCGCGGCGGCAGGGGTCAGACGGGGTAAGGGTTCTGCCTCCGGCGGCTGGGCTCTGCCCAGACCCGTTGTGCTCGCTGCGCGAGCTGCTTGGAGCTGCGACGCTGGTCCCAGCCCTCGAGCGCAGCTCGAGCTACGGGTCCGGGCAGAGCCCGGCCGCCGGAGGCGACTCCCCTGGGCGCGTGGCGTCAGCGAGGAGAATTGTGTCCGCGTAAGTTGGAGGTGCACTAAATGCATGTATGTCAAAAGACGTTTCGCACACCGCACACCGCTCAGCGCACACTGCGTTAGCATTAGCATTAGGATTAGCAATGGCATCATCAGTTAGCCACAGAGAGCGCCACTGGGTCGTCTGCCTCCGGCGGCTTCTTTGTTGTTCTGTGTTTGCCTGCAAACGGAGCACTACATGTTCTCCGGTAGCGGCTGGAAATGAAGGAGATGAGAATTTTTGCCGCTACTGCTAGTGCGGATACGCGTATAGCAGCGGACGGACAAGCGAGCGGACGAGACAGCCAGCAGGGGATGAGCCAGAGGCCAGGAGCCAGGAGATGAGCCAGGGCCAGAGCCAGGCAGGACCAGAGCCAGGAGTGAACGAGCCAGCGAGCCAGCGAGCCAGCCGAGCGTATAGCGAAAGGAGCGTGCGTAAAGTGGGTATAGCGCGAAGACCCAGCCAGCCCAGCCCAGCCCATCACCAGCCCAGCACCAGCACAGCACCAGCACCAGCCCAGCACCATCACAATGGGTCTGCCGGTCGGTCTCGGTTTAAGCTCGCCAGCCTAAGAGATCCTCCCGAACTCGCTCTCGTTCTCGCTGTCGCTGTCGCTCTCGTTCCTGTTCCCGCGCTCGCGCTCGCGCTCCGGCCCGCCAGCCGGTGGTCCCAGCTGCTCGCGAAGCGAGCACAACGGGTCCGGGCAGAGCCCGGCCGCCGGAGGCGATTCCGGGGACAGACGACAGCACCGCTACCGGTCTCCGGAGGAGGGCCACCGCCGCCGCCTTGGTGGTTTTTGTCCTGAGACATTTTCGAGCGTAAGCGGAGTTCTGGCAGTGTGGCTAAGGACGACGCGCGAAACAGTAGCCGCATTCAACGGCCGAAAACAGTGAAAGAAAAAAAAAACTTTTTTAGTGAAAAAGAAACACCTTAGACTACCCCCACTAGTGCGCGCGCACTGTGGTTCTGGTACTTTTCTTCTTTGCTGCACAAGCTACGAGTGCGCTCGCACTACGCTACTACCGCCACAACAATCACGCACTGCTGCCACGCACTATTAGTGGGTCTGCTGGTCCACCAATTGCACCTACCAACACCAACCAGGGGAGTCTGCCTCCGGCGGCCGGGCTCGGCCCGGACCCGTTGTGCTCGCTGCGCGAGCGTGTGGGGGGGTGGTCCCCTGTGGCGCTCTCCTGTGCCCCCCTGACCGCACTAGCGCACACCACCTTATTCTACGCCAAGCGCTCCGGCAGACTACAAACCGATAGTCTAAACCGACGCCGATTTCGTCCCTCATCGCCACATCACCCAACCCATTATTTTTTTGCTAGCAGTGCAGAGCGTAGCAGCAGTGCAGAGCAGAGCGTAGCAGCAGCGCAGCGCAGGCTCGAAACAGAGAAAAAAGTAACCCACTGAATTAAGTATATTTGGTCTGGTAGTGGTAGTGCAGAGCGCACTATTTTATTTATTTGCTTGTATATTTCTTATTCTTATTTCCTTGGTATAGAGATATTGGATTTTCATTTTATTTCACTTCACTCTATTTCGCTTCACTTCATTTCACCTCCACTCTACTCATTTCGCTTTCACTCCACTTCACTCTATTTCGCTTCACTCCACTTCACTCTACTTCGCTTCACTCCACTCTACTCCATCTCATCATTTTGTCTTTTCCTTCTCCTTCTCCTTTACCGTGCTTGGTTGACATCTCATGTCGGAATTCTCTTCTCAACTTCATAACCTCCTCGTCGAGGCTCAGAGGAACCTCGAAAATCAGGACAGGGTCGATAATATGGCCAAACGAATGCAAACTTCCGACTTGCTGGGTCTTCATTATAAAGAAAGTCCTATTGATTTGGGTTATGTGATGGACCTCGATGATGGTTATTTAAATTATCGATTACAGAGTAACTCTCTATTAACTCCACTGGATACAAGTCCCGAGAGTAATGGCGAAGGCCCGTCTCCACTTAACGTGAATGAAACAACAACAACAACAACAACAACCAGTCTACACAGCAAGAGAAATACAAATATAAACCCAATGATGGGTCCAGTCGACATGTCATTAGCTGTACAGAGTCTATTATCTCCATCTGAAACAGATTCTCCAATGGATGGTATTAACAACACCACCACTCCTACATCATTAGTAGACTTTTCTTCACCTTCACACGACATTAATAGTTGTGATGTTACAGCCCACCACAGTACTAATCACCCTACTACCACCTCCACCACCACCACTTCACAACCATTTACAAACTCATTTTCCTTTACTAATGAATCCGACATGTCGAAAAATAATGCATTTGAATTCTCCCTCGACCCTTTAACTATTGAAGGTCTTTCTGGGTCCATTTCTTCCTCATACCAAGAGTTTTTCACTCCCGATATACCTTCAGATCTATCCCAGGATGTGTCGGGCCAGTTTACCGCTAATCAGGATTTCTACAACAATAACAATAACAACAACAATAATAACAACAGCAAAATGTCTTCTCATAGTCAAACTAATAGCATTGTAGAAACCCCAAACTCCTTTTCTTTTGGTAATGGCTTCTCATTTTTTGATAACAGCACAAATAAATCATCGACTGCATTGAATTCTGGCTTTTCCAGTTTATCTGTCAGTCCTAATGTGATGACCGGTGGGTTCAGGTCTAGAAAATCTATTACGAGTATGCCAAAATCCAGTAGAAGATCAAGTTTAATTGGTCCTCCTTCACATTCCTCCACATCCGCACCTCGTCAAAGCCATTTTGAATTATTCGATGAATACGATGAAACAAGCTCGAATATGGCCACTCCCATTCTATCTCCCGAACCATTATCTCCATCAGTTACTGGCTCTCCACTTCAAACAACTAATGGCATGTCTTTTTCAATGAATAACATTAATGAAATGTATACCAACAATGAAACTGTAGCATTTTCACCAAAGAAAATCGCTCGTACTGAATCCCAGACAAATGCATCTTCCTTGCTTCATCAAAGTTTATTCAAACGTACTCCTAGTGAAGCTAGAGTGTCTCAAGTTCAACAAACAAATTCGAAATTACAAACCCAATTACAACAACAGTCTGCTGCTGAAAGTTCGATTTCGTCTTCTCCGTCTACATCTCCAATTCCACCTCAATTATCAGTGAAAAAAGAATCCATCACCAAACCTACAGATAAACCACCACAAATTTCGTCTTCTGCTCCTTCATCCACCGATCGAGTGCCTCCAGAATGTACAAATTGTCATACGCGGACTACGCCCTTATGGAGGAGAAATGCTCAAGGCGAAGCCTTGTGTAACGCATGTGGATTGTTTTTAAAACTCCACGGAGAAGTACGTCCTCTATCACTAAAGACTGATTTTATCAAGAAACGTAATAGAGGTCCTGGTAGTACTGGAGCTATTACACCTACATATGTACCAGGTGGTGGTCACTCGAGAGAAGGCAGTATGACAAATATCGCTTCTTGGGGTGCCCAGTCTCCTTCCGCTGCTATTCCTATTGCTCACAAAGAGGGTGCCAGTGCCGGAGCAGCTAATAGTCCTAGCGGTGCTTCTGGTAGTGGTTCATCTTGGACAAGTATAAACTTGAAGTCTGCTGCTTCGCTTCAACGAACATCTGTTACTCATGTTCCTATTGCTCCTAAACCAATAGCTTTAGCTCCTGCCCCTTCTCGTCAATCTCTGGACCTTAGACCGCAATCTTTTAATGAGTATCGAATGCAGAAACTTCGCAAGGCTAGTGTTGGTAAACCCAACCGTCAGAATTCTTTTGGCTCATCCGTAGCTGTTAAACTCGAGTCTGCGAGTCCTATCTCCATCTCTCCACGAGTCCAACAATCTGCTCAGCCAACTGTTTCCATCTCCTCGACACCAGTAGTTGCTACCTCTTCTAGCCTCAACCGTCCTACTATTAATAATAATAGTCATCAACAACAACAACAACAACAACAATATCAACAACAGCCACAACCATACCCACCACATTCACAACCACAGCCAATATCAAACGATAATGGCAAATGGAATTGGTTGAAAATGTAAAAAACCCCTGAAATTTATACGAAAATGTGAAATGATAATCTACTTTTTAATGTTATGAAATAATAATAGAAGCTATAATAATATAAGTGCGCCCTCTATTTTACCTAACCCACACGGTTCCACTAATATCTACATAATAGTAATACTACTACCCATCTGATCCATCCGCCCTCTTCTCCAACAGTCCTTTTTATTCAGTATATACGCATTAATATCTACACAATGGATGGTGTCCTTGTATCTCCTACAACTCCACCGCAGGTTGTTACCACCACCGCCCCCCCTAGCATCACCACCACTAGCATCGCACCCAAATCTCCTTTAACCGCTACTACCTTGGCAGATAGAATGAGTGGCCTGGGTACGCCACGAAAGTCCGACTCTACTTCTACAAACGGTGGTGCTGGTATTTCATTTTCCATGCCGAATATCTGCCTTCACATTGAACTCCGAGCAGAGGCTCACGAAGCGAATGCAAATGTTGTTGTAGATTTCCTCAAACAAGCTGAAGAACAATACGGATTTGAAAGAATCCATCCTGACAGCAGAACCGCTCAAGATCTACTGAATGATGATGACGATGGCGTTGATGATGATGAGAATGAAGATATTGATCTCATGGGAGACACTGCCGGTCCTAATAGCCAATCGGCTCCTGGAAATAATACATCTTCCAATAATACAACGGCTCCTTCCAAACGAGGAAGAATCGAAGGCAAATATGACCTTCATGATCCATTCATTGACGACAGTGAGCTTCAATGGGAAGAACAAGCTGCATCCACGAAAGACGGTTTCTTTGTGTATTCAGGTCCATTAGTCCAAGAAGGGGAACAACCTCGGATTGAGAGAGCAGATGGAAGTATTAAAAAGAGCAAAGAGGCGCAGTCAACCGCGGGGGCTAAAAAGGGCCCACGAAAGAAAAAGGACGATTCGTCTGCTGCCACCGGTAATAACACTACTTCTACTACCGCTACAAAACGGCCAAAGGCAGCCAAGCAATCATCGAATGATAAAGAAGGACCTAGTAAAAAGAAAGCCAAAACATCATCTACCACAGCAGGAGCAAGTACAACTGAAAAGAAGGAAAAAGCCTCAACTACGAAAAAGGTAGTAGATATTAAACCAAAGAAAGAAAAGAAAGAATCAGCAGCCAAATTGAAGCAAACAAAGCTAGTGGGTGAGAAAGCAACCCCTGCTAAAAGTAAAAAGGACTCTTTGACGATAGAACCTTCACCACAGATCAGACCTAGTGCCACGCCTACTCCTACTGCCAGCGTCCAGCCAAGCTTGGTACCTATTGCGCCAAAGCCTATAGCACCGAGTACGATGTCCATGTCGGCGGTAGTGGATTTGACAGATTCACCGCCAACGACAGCAGCTTCTACACCACAACAACAAGCGAGGACCTCTGCTTCTATAGCGAATCTTCTCATTTAGACCGATTTTGATGAATTTTTTATGAATAGCCCTTTCAGCATAGGTCTGAACGGAGTCCAGCCGCCGGAGGCTGAGCAAAAGAAAAAAAAACAACTAAGAATAAATACTATACATATAACAAATTAATCTAACCATTTCTTAGTAAGACTCTCGATGGACAATGTCAAGAAACCCTGTCTTTGACGGCATGCTTCTTTAGATCGTTCATCAAGACCAGTAGAAGTAGGAGGTTTAAGCAATTTGGCCGCTTCAGTCGTGAAGTTGGTAAGGAATCGCTTATCAGTTTCAACAACGGTGATGAAGTTAATCCATGAGAGCAAAACTGGAAGTCCTTCTGATAAGATCCCTCCTGATTCCACCACTTCTTCTAAAGTCTGATCAACGAGTTTCTCAATTATGGCAGTCCGTTCTTTGTTAAGTAGGATGATGGGCGGTAATGTTCCATCAGGTCTAGGCGACGACGATGAGATGGTCAACGAATTAACCCCATCAGAAAGACCATCGATGGCAGTCGAAGCTCGTCGAAGTGCTGGTGACGGAACGCGTCCACCACTAATGCCAGTTTTACGAGGCAGAGAAAGACTCTTAAGAATTCTGACTGTGGCGTCTTTGACGTTCTCAAACGGACAATATGTCAATGTGTCAACAATAAAATCAAATGACACCTCTGGCGTGTGTAGCGCTAACAGTTTGGCAGTCAACGAATAAGCAATGAATCTCGATTCTTTGTCGGTGGAAGTAGCCGAAAGTACCATTAATGATTGAAGATAAGCAGCAAAATCATCTTTCGGTATCTTGCGTACTTCCTGAGGAGTAATCTCTCTTGTCAACCAAAGTCCCCAGAAAAGACAAGCATCTTGAACCCCTAAAGGTGCACTAGATCCAGTCGAACTACTCTTGCGATAGAAACGAAGTGAAAGTCTTACAAGATCCGAAAATGTAATGTCTTGGTCGTTATGTTGTCTATAATCGAATCTGAGTTGAGTTGCCAGAAGGAACACTCCTTCATCGGAAAGGTTGGAAAATGCAGACGGTTTAGGTTTACTTTCCTCTGTTTCTTCTTCTTCTTCGTCATCTTCCTCGGCATCTTCTTTATCTACAATCTCTTTTAACAATTTGATCACATCCATGTCAAAAGAATAAGTCAATTGAGATAATCTTTCAATACATTCGATAACTCTCTCCGTATGAAGATGTAATTCATAAATACCGGAATTTTTATTATTATTGTCAAGCGCCACTCCAGTCTTTAACTCATAGTATAATCTCTGTGCCCACTGGACAGAAAACCGCTGGAAAGTGAAATCTGCAACCCAAGTAATGAAACTTTGGAGAAGTTTTTGTTGAACTTCAATTTCAGATTGTGGGTATTCTCTGGTACTCCGTACAGGTGGTTCCGAGCTACCGCGTAATTCAACATCAACTCCTGTTTCGTAATCTCTTGCAAAGGTAAATAATCTACGAAGAAGAACACCCAAGGACAGGATTTTCAAATGTTCAAGATTAGAGGCCAGAAACGACAACAATACAGTAATAGCAGTAGCCAAAAAACGAGAAGGATATTGAACATCGATTCTTCTCAATGAGAAAAACATCAACTCAAAAGCCAAGTAAAACTTCATATCACCATATCGCTCTTTGACCTCTGCAGCAGATTCTTCTTGATCATCAGTTCCTTCAGGATATACCTGTAGACTAGACAAGGCTTCAACACCCTTGAGGAAGATTTCCTTTGCATTGCCTCGTTCGCAAAGAACAGTAAAGATTCTCATGACAAGTTTTATATGGATACTCGAAGATAACCCTTCTTCAAAGTTGTATTCCGACTCCACATACTCGAGCAGAGGGATAGGTAAATCCCAGCCGATCTCACGAACCAATTGATCGTCGGACTCAAGAACCTCGAGCAGAGTTTCAAGAATCTCTTGTCTTTCGTCGTCTGTGTATTTTGAAGGATTCTCCATCAATTCCTCCAGAACAGTGGCATAAGAAATGTAGTCATTGAACTTTGCAGCATCTTTAGCGGCATTGCGGATTATATCAGAGAGAGAAAGAGACGAGATCGCAGCCTCGTCAACAGCATCTTCTTCTTCATCGTCGTCTTCTCTTGGTGGCAGCCCAGGAGGTTGCGAGGTGATATTACTTGGAGTAGGAGTCAAATCGCTATCTTCTTCCTCGTGTGTTTCTTTTTCTTTTGCTTCCGCCTCTACCTCCGCGGCCGCTGCTGTTACCTCTCCTTGCACTTCTCTACTCGTCTGCCTCTTGGACTTCTCCTCCGCCAATTGTGAAACCATGTCCTTGGCAGAATTTAAAGCGATCTCCTCGTTCTTCTTCACATCAGATGAGCTCATTTTCAATTTCAGTTTGCTGCGTCTTTCTTGCTATTCTATTTCAATTAGGTAGCGGAACTTTAATAAAAAAACAATATCGATGATGATAAGGAACGATGATGTACGTGTGTATATATTGTGTGCCGTTTGCCTCTTGAGCCGCATCTATGCAGGTATGTGTTCATACTGTAGATGATGACTCCGAGGAAGGGATAGGACGAAAGAAGATGGCATTGCCAATAATTTGTTATGTTAATAAGAAAATAAAGTTTAAATAATTCTGTTCCCTGCTTTCTCGGCATCATAGATTTGACATTCGAGTTAAAGTTCTGGCTCAGTTGCTCATCTCTCATCTCATTGACTCATACAGGGCAACCGCCGGTTTCGCCTCCGGCGGCTGGGCTCTGCCCAGACCCGTTGCTCCGCTTCGCGGAGGACGTGTAGGGCTCCAGCAGAAAGCTCTCTTGCTAGATCCGCTTCTCCAAGAAGATAAATAGATATAGCCAGCTTACTCTTATTTATAATGTCCAACTAAGCCCTGCTTGAGCCCTGCGTAAGAACCAGCCCCACTTATGTTCTCCCTTGGCTTTGACCCCTGAAATTTCCAAAATACATTCTGAACCCTACGCCCCACTTGGACTGAACCCTGACGGATGAATAGCGGAAAACGACTACAAAAGACTGCTCACGTCATTCCTACTCTCATCACGCTCTCTCTCACTCTGCCTTGCTCTGTCTTACTCTCTCTCTATCTCCTCTCCTATTAAAACATAATATCACGTTAACAGAAACAATCTTGATACCCGCCTTTATTTGTTATCTATCATTTCATTTCAAGTTCAAGTTCAAGTCGATCTCACGCATACAAACCTCTTCTCATTCCCCTTCTTCTTGGCTTCTCTTTTTTTTCTACAGATTAACTGAGATTCGTTTTTGTTCTATATCTTTCTTGAATTAAGCAAAGCTGCCGTAACTTTGGGTGCCGTAAACCCGACGTCTTCCAGTATAGTACCCATCTATACACAGAAATGTTCAGACCCACAACTGTCCGAGAGACTTTTCAAGTCTTGAAAAGATCTTCCGCCTCCATTACTGCGTCTCCAAGCCTAGTAGTTTTCAGACAGATCAGACTACTTACTATTAGCAGACATTCGCCCATTGGCCTTGTCAGATCCAGTCCTTTCCCTGATGCTACACTTTTCACATCCAAGCGTTTCTATTCTCCGCTCTGTGTGGACAAGCCTGCTAAGCCATATGAATTCACAGATGTTAAGAAACTGTCCGACGCTGTAGAACACCCTGGGGTAGTACTTGTAGATGTTCGTGAGCCCAACGAATACAAGGATGGCCATATTCCAACTGCCATCAACATTCCTTATAACTCGTCTCCCGGCGCATTAGGTCTTGAGCCAGAAGATTTCGAGGAAGCGTTTGGATTCTCTAAACCTTCAACTGATAACCACCTTGTTTTCTACTGTCTTGGAGGTGTCCGTAGCACAGCTTCTGAAGGTATTGCAGCTACCTATGGTTACCAAAGGTAAGTTTTTTTTCCGTTCTTCGGCTTCCGGGTTCTATCCGGACCGGTGGCTCCGCTCCATATCACTATAATATACTAACCAACTGACTAGTCGCGGAAACTACGTAGGTTCGTGGCAAGATTGGGTCAACAACAATGGCGAAAAGGAGGTTTGAGTTTCTTGCTTTTAATTCATTATCGATCTCCACTCACCGCATTTTGCTTGTTGTTTTTATTCTAGACTTTTCTCATCCATTCTTCTCTGCTCTTCTCCTTTTGTCCCCTCCTGATGCTCTTACGAGAAATGACTTATACGATATTCCAGCAACTTCCCCTCCTCTTAATTAATATAGGCATTGCATTATATATATATATAGTAGTAGTAGTGGTAACCTTGTACATTGTAATGTGAATATCACCCGTCTCGCTTCGCCTCACGTCTGACCAAACCAACCCTTATAACTGAGCCGGTTTGCGAAGCAAACCACAACGGGTCCGGGCAGAGCCCGGCCGCCGGAGGCGATGCCATGTGCCGGACCCCAGCTAGGGAGAGGATCAAGGGGATAAATAAATATGAATTACTATAATCTACGCTCCAAAGGCATTTGTTTACGCTCTTTGGCTGTATTCTTCTTTCGTCTTCGTTCAAGTGCACGGTTGACGTCCTTCTTCTTCATTGCCTTGAATTTCTCAGTGAGGACAAGCTTCTTGACTTCAGACCTCTTAAGGTGGTAATTGTTCTTTCGTGCCTCTTTGGTGTGCTTAGCTAGTACTTCTCGCTCGAAATCACGGTCTTTGAATGTCTTGAGTCGTGACTGCAGCGCCTGAATGGCTGTCTGTAATTTGGCCTTTTCGTTTTCGTCTTTAGTGGTTTTGACCATTTTCTTCATTTCTTCAAGTTCTTTTTCACGGTATTCGTTTAAAAATGCATAGTTTTTTCTTGTCTCCGATAAATCAGACTTTCCGTACGCAGGGTCAAATCTTATATCACGGTATAAACTAGTGGACTTTTTATTTGCCAATCCAGGCACCTCTCTAATCCAGGAAACGGGCTTCTTGAAAGATGATTCTGCCGGAGCATGCTTGCTACGTCGTTTGATTGTAGACGAAGAACCAGATGTTTCTTCTGGCGGACCATCTGAATCAGAACCATAGTCTGATGGCTCTTCGTTGTCGCTATCATTATATCCCGATTTCTCGCTTTCTAATGAATTTTGAGCCTTTGATAATGCTCCAAATGACAACGATTTGATATCTAATGTTTTTGTTAGCTGTGTTTCGAATTAGGAAGCGCTTCCTCTATCAGCTTACCATCTTCAGACTCATCCTCTTCTCCACCTCCACTCTGATACTGGTCATATAAATCATCGATATCATCGTATTCAGCAGCCTTTGATGCTTTATATTGTGGTCTTTTAACCTTCATTTTGTGATGTTCTACTGGAAAGATGAAGTGTGAAGTAAATGGTTGGAGATATTTATTTTCTCATGCACGTTGAATTGGTGAGCCGCGCAGTGAAAAGAAGCAGGGTCCACTGTAGCAGACAGCCACCAATGGGTCCGGCTGATTACATCCCAGGAGCGGGGGGAGTTGCTTGGTCTCCGGGCTCAGTTCAGACCCGTAGATGAATGCTTGGTATCGCCTGGTTTATTCTTCATTTCTGTTTCTTTTATGAGGTCCATTTTTTTATGAGACGAGTGCTAACTGTACTATTAGAGGATGATAGGATTGCACTATCAGCGAAACACTGCGTGTTCTTGCCCGCTTATTCTCTGGAACAAATTATATTTTAGTTTATTCATTTAGCTTTTTCTGTTCTCTCTATTTTTCACGCCCAGCCACAACAACTAACCGCATCATGTTTTGTTCATTATTTCTCTATTTACAAACTACTTGAAAGTACTCTCTATGAATCAGAAATATCTTCTTTAATCTTAAGCTTCCGTGAATATCTGTCAAAAGTCTCTGTCATATCCGACGTTGAAGGGGTTGCCGAAGGATCAATAGTGATAATGTGTCCATCTTCTATTATACTTGTTAGCTCCATCTTGTACTGTCCCAAACCTAGAATTCAATCCATTCCTCGAAATCACCATTAACTTACTGTAAGTCACTGAGATCTCCTGCTTTGTATCAGAACCAGTAGGAAGAATCTTCTGTGAAACCTGAATGCTTCCTCGACTGCCTGGTGGAATCGAAGCTAAGAAAATACGTGCCAGTTTGGCTATATCACTAGTTAGTAATCAATGTTTGGCCTCATATATACCACCGGAAGCTGGGCTCCGCCATCAGATCTCTTAAGTCTCCGGTGGCTTTATCAGTAGAGATAGACGAGCTCGTCTCAACTATTTCTACCGCACACAAAAAGTCCTCAACAGTTCACAAATAACACTTACATCCTTTAGATGAAGGATTAAACTTGACCACAGTCTTGGTAAAGTATTTCGTTAGCATTTCTGTTTTACTGTGTTGTTATTATTGATGTTATTAGTTCGCTTCTACCATCTAATATTTAATTCGTGATCTTCAAATTTCACCCTGTTCTCTTGAGGGGTTAGGTCACTTCGCTATAATATAATAGTAGTATAATGCTATATCGAGAATCAGTGGAGAATCTCACGTGATTAACTTATTATGATGTATATTGTTGATAGGTCCTATTATCAATCGTGACCTGTCTGTCCCCAGACTACTTCTTCCTGACCGACAACTATTGAGCATTAGAGATTGAATCTAGTAGACGGAGGACGACGATGGATAACCCAATTCCGGATGAGGAGTCTCCTGAAAGACTCGTGACGCTGTCAGCGTCCGTGATACTTACATCACTTCCGCGAGACTCAACGCAACAGCTAGAAAAATATTCGCAATACTCAGCCGACAAAAGTAAGAACATCAGTCCACCTAAGCGGATATAGGAAGCGAGGAAGTATACACACTCTAACACTGCCTAGTTACGATTCGATTGAGGGCCATCGGCTCAGCGCCCATACTAAAGCAGCAAGTGTATAAAATAGGCGGGGATCAGAAGTTTTCTGTTCTGGTCAAGTTTATAAGAAGACACTTGAAACTACGGCAGTCTGAATCACTGCTCTGTTACGTGAACTCGTCGTTTGCACCAGGGCTGGACGAGGTTGTTGGAAACTTGTACAAGGTAAGAAGGCTCTGCCCAGATCCCTTTACTAGCTTGGTGGCTGCGTGCATCCAACGGTTATTAACATTAGTTCTAGTCGTTTGCAGTGGACGGGCAATTGATTATCAGCTATTGTAATACAGTTGCGTTTGGATGAGAGAGGCCTATGGTAATGGATTGATTGCCCTCAACCAACGATCCAAACCGCTCGCGAAGCGAGCACAACGGGTCCGGGCAGAGCCCGGCCGCCGGAGGCAGACAAGGCGGTGTGCTATATTCACAGGTCGACCTTTTCGCTGCTTCTACTCTTCTTTTTCTTTTCTGCCGACCGCAGCTCCTTATTATAGTTGACGAGGAAGTCGGAGATGTGCGACTTTTTGAGTGCACCAGAGTAGACGACTGGAGAGCTAGTCGATTGGTGGACGTCAGTTGTGGATGGGGGTATGACGATTAGTTTGCTTTCTTCGTCTTTGGGGTTTCTAACTAGCCCAACTTTCTGCCATAAGTCATCAGGCTGCTTATGGTCAATATAGCCAAACGAATATTTATAAACAAAATCGGACGATAATGCTTTTAAGAGGGGAGGGATAGATCCGGATCCAGAGTGTTTAGCCTTGACTGGTGCCAAGACGATTACCTTTGGTTTGTTAGATGTGTTGGGGTTGGTGAGAAAGCTGTCGATATTAGACGGCTTTAGAGCAACAACATAATTTCTTAGTCTTGAAATAACAAAGTTGGTGATTGACTTCGCGTCTCTCTGGCCGTTGTATCCTTCTACGGCTGGTTTCGTGCGGGCGTTTTTCTTGTTCAAATCTCGCTTGTTATTGTCACTAATATCGACTTTATGAGGTCGAAACACCTTTATAGTTGGAAACCCCTGGATCTGGTACTTTGCACATATGGGCTGGTTCATCTGTTCATCACAGTTTACAGCTGCTACAGTTGCTAATCCATGTAACGATTTAGCAGCCTTTGTGTAATCGGCTTTCAGCTTTTGGCAATGGCCACACCAAGGGGCATAGAACTCGACAATAGAAACGGAATTTGAATCGATGATTTCTTTTTGGAAGTTGGTAGGATCCAACTCAAGAACTAGCGAAGACGGATCAGAGTAGAAACTGCCTCCTCCAGCAGTGGTTGGAGAAGTGAAAAATACGAGAAAGAGGGTGATCCGTAAGAACACAAGTGGTTGTAAGTGTGCTTTAGTGAGGATCATGATAGTATTGGTGAGCTGTTAGGTCGATACTGAAACAGTGTGAGTGAGAGCTGTTGCTGCTGTTAGTTGGAATGATTTGCCAGCTTGGTGAGTTCATATAGCAATGGGGTGTGGTTAGGGTACTTGTATATATGGAGTATAACTGTATAATCAATTTAAAGACTTTAATAGATATTAACTGTGTAGATATCAAAATCCAGGTTTGATATGGCGGATGATAATAAATACATGGATTCCCTGTGTTGGACAAAGCTCAGGGGTAATCAGTCTTAAATCTGTACCCATATCACCCTTGCCCTAAATCAGATATAATCTGATGGACTTGATCGCTTATCGCCTAACCATTAGCTACGCCAACATGGCTTTAGTAGCTGAGTATGGAAGCAGCGATGAAAGCGATGTTGATAATTTTACAGATGAAAATGGTCAAAAGGCAGTGGTGATAGAAAGAGAGAGGAAACAACAGAGTTCAGAGCAAGACCCAGAGGATGAGGATCTGGTAGAAGAGAAGGATAAAGCGAAGAAGCAAGAAAATAATGAACCACAGATACAAAAGAAGGAAGAAAGCCCTACCAATACCAAAATCAGTTATCCTTACATCCAATTCCCAAAGAACTTTGCAGAGAACATCTCTGATCTAATAGAAGTGGAGAGGTTAAAGATTCGAACTATAACTCAACCAGAGCAAATGCCAGAACCACTCTCAATAAACGAAGACGATGCATTAGATGAACCTGATCCTTTGACAGAAGCTAAAATCGCAAAACTTCTGGTACTAAAGCGGTCAAATCAGGCCTCTTTGAATGAGAAACTGGCCGCCAATGTGGAATATAATCGGCCTGGTTTTGTAAATGGACAATTGGAAAGCTTATTAGGCACCCACGAATTCGATAAACATAGTTCTGAACTGGCTGATTACAACTTTCTACCCAGTAATGGATATATCGAAAACTTGGTCGAAGCTTCAAAAATACATAAAAAGAACAGAACCAAGATCGAATTTGTACCAAAATCATAAACTGACTTGTGTATATATATAAATTAGCTTCGAAACCAGCAGCTAAAGCAAAAAGACGTGATTCGACCCAGGATCGAACTGGGGACGTTCTGCGTGTTAAGCAGATGCCATAACCAACTAGACCATCGAACCAACATGAAAAATGGCCATCTACACGATATTTAAAGTCAAATTCTATGATCTTAGGTTAAGGTTATTTTGCCGTTTGTAGCCGATTGTATGTCGATCTATTTTATTTCTTGCCGTATAGATGAAGTATATAGATAGATAACCAATCTTATATAATTATAAAATAATACAAAGGAAGACAGATTCATGTGCCACAAGATAAGGACCTGTCAGCCTTTTAATGGACTGAACACTTTAGGGCAGGGGTGGATACCCACTTTCTGAAAGTGTCAGATAGATAGATAATCAATTTGTCACTGATCTATAGATTTAAGTAGACAATAAATGATAAGTAAAGCAAAAGTAACGTAAAGTAATCAATTAATGCCTCTGTCTTATTGGTATTATCAGGTATACTCGTAGCTGGGTTTCGCCCAGGTCTGTGTTTGGGTGCTATGAATATGTTTCTGGCCTCCTTCTGGGTACTCCAGAACTGTAACTCGCTTCGCTCGTTGGAGGGCGCTACGAATCTTTTATCTATCTCCAGTGACCTGAACCTGCAGCATCTGTTTAATATTATTGGTATATAAACTATTATCGTTTACGCTTTCAAAAGGTTGAAATCCTAAGTAGTTTATTCTGATGTAATGTTGAATGCTAGGCAAATGCCTGCAAACCAACTGATCATAGGTGAAACAGAAAAATAAATAATCACAACACAGAACATAGTAACAAACTGTTTATTTTACTTTACTTTACTTATAACCGGTTAACGCTTTGCCCAGTTTCACCTTTCTTTGGATAATTTTATTAGATAGATGCTTTACTTATCATTTATTGTCTATAGATAAGCGACAATTACGTGTTTGGTCTTCATATTCCTCCGTTACTCACGCCAGGGAGCTTGGCTTTGACTTCCAAATCCAATAATTCGGAGAAGACCCATTTGTGGGCCAATTAATTGCTTTAAATTAGTCTTAATATGCCTTTGATAAACAAACACATGGCCTTGACCCCCATTGGTGCATCCAGAAGTTGTCTCATCTATAATCCATCATCAACAGGTTTCAAAACGGGCTCCAAGTAAAACATTAGAAGTTATTTGAACTATTTTTCCAAGCGTCATACTTGAGACACTCTTTCATGATGTGCTTAACTGTTTGCACCTGATCAGACGTGTAGTTTCGGCTGCTATTATAACGTGGGTCAGGGTAATGGCCTATATTAGGTATGTTAACCCAACCCTGTGCATTCAGCTAATAGCTATGAGCACCATATTTTTTTCAACAGCTTGCGTTAATGGTTTAGTGGTAAAATTCATCGTTGCCATCGATGAGCCCCCGGTTCGATTCCGGGTTAACGCATTGATCTTTTGCTTATGAGTTAAATATCATTTTTTTAAGGTCAACTAACTTTGTAGTAAGTGCAGTCATCTTTTTGTCATATTGTAAATATCTAAATTTATTGACTTGTATCTTTATGTGGTAAAGAACAACCCTGCTTACTTTCATATGAATCATATGAATAACTAGCCGCTTGCGCGCTTCGACCCCTCCAGTATATATTGCGGATTATGACAGAGAGCCCTGATAACGCGCAACAGCGACAGCGTGATATAGCATTGTCTGATATCGACAAAGCTCAAAGTCAGGAGATTTCAAAAATTGCTGTTGAGCGTATTAAAGCGACTCTTGCGGCTCGAAGACAGAGTGAACATTTAGCAAGAAAGAAGGAACACATAGTGGAACACCTAGTGGAATACCCAGTGGAAGAAAATAATAGTATCGTATCGTATATACCAATATATGATTGTTGGTCTGAGAGAGTAATCAAGTCAATTTTAAATCGACGAAAAAGAAAAGTGGAATAAATGAACTTAAGAAACGTCTCTGGTCTGTTATATAAAAGAGATCCATTTTCATACGGCAACTTTTGAAATCAGCAAATACACAGCCTGATCGAGCAATCCACGCACCGATACAATTACAATCAGTGCAAATTCAGCTGTTGCAAAGTTTTATAAAACGGTGTGATTGATTAATTAGACGGAGTTTTCAAGTTTCTAAGCGACGGGCGAACAACTTGCTCTACTTCTGCATTGCTACTTCATCCTTAAACAGAATGCAGTCTGAACATGAACGTAGGATACGGGAGGTCTGGGAGACAACCCAAGAAAATCTTGAAACAGCTGTAGGTACAGCCTATTCAAGATGGACAGTAGTTAATAACCATTATGTGAATCCTACATTTGAATCTATTTCAACATGTATGGCTGGGTGTTTTGGATGCTGTTTTACGAACCCACGTCATAGTACGAACCATCGGAGGAACTCGCTGGATTTCTTTGACATGTATGATGAAGAGGGCGAATTCGGAAGAGATGAATTGGAAAGATTGTTGAATGACGAAGAAGTTGATTATGATGATCTAGGGGGTGGGGATGGCATCGTATATGACAGACAGGGTAATGCAGAAGGTACTGGTACCGGTGGAAGTAGTGGCGGAAATGGTGGCATAGGCGCGTCAGGAGGACCTCCAGTAATAACCAATGTCTTAAGAGGCACCAAAGAATCATTCATGTCCATGGTGGGGTCATTCCTACCATTATGGGCTAAACCGAACACGCTGCGGTATAAGCCATCCACAGCCGGGTTGACAGGATTCAGACCGGTAAATCGAAGCAGATCGTCAACGAAATCGTCTATACAGTCATCGGAGACATTTCGTTCGAGAACCGACTTGTTCAGTGACGAAGAGTACGAAGATGCACAGATGGTGAGCGATAATTTCGCAGCATCTCTAGTATTCGGAGCAGGGCGAAACAGAGCGTCTACTCTGGGAAGCCGGACATCGTTAAACAGTGGACATGCAAGTGCCGATAGCAAGAGTATTGATAGCAAACATTCGGCTTCATCCAAGAAATCTGCGAGCAAGCCAGTATCGACGATGGCTCCGGCCACTGCGCCATCCACGACTCCTGACTCTCCTCCAGAACCCACTGTTTCTGTGATTGATACGACCACTTCTAAACCATCTGAGGACACTGCAGAACCCGAAGTAGGTGTGTCAGACGAAGTACTGCGAGAAGAAGAACGACAGGCAGAGCAGGAAGAAGAATTAGAAATTGCACGCAAACGAAAAGTTGCCCATGCTCTAGCACATGACCAGGGCCTGAGCGTTTCTGCCGTCTCATCACCCGAACCATAGCACCCAGCAACTGTCTTATTTATTTGTAAATTCATTATCAACCGTTTATATGCCTTTGTCCTTATCGTCTGCTCCGCCTCCGGCGACCGGGCTCTCTTTGTGAGCTACTATTGATCTCCCCTTTCAACAGAATCTCGTGAAGCGAGAACAACGGATCCGGACAGAGCTCGGCCGCCGAAAGCATACCAGATGCAACTACGGGGGTTCAAACAGATGAATGAATATTATTAGAGTTATATATACGTCAGAGAATGGGCGACGATGCGAGTACAATAAAGAAAAATAAACAACAACAAGGGGATAGATACAGGAGGAGGATTACAAAGAGCAAGAGGGGTGGTCTTCTAGGAAAAACGGGAGAAACGAAAAAAAAAAAAACAATGACAGCACACGGTATTTATTTTTACTGGTTGAAATTAAACCCTTGGCCTTGGTTCTGTTGCACACCGAAGCCGAAACTGTCTCCAGCAGCTTGTGGCTCGAGACCGGTGTCTTCAACAACATCGTCAGTCTCCCGAAAATGTTCGTCGATGATATCGTAGGCGCGTCTGTAAATGTTTTCGTTTTCAAGGTTCTGGCAATCTTGAATTTTCTCCATGCCGCCAGCCTCTTCGACGTACATGGCATATTCGTTATATGGCAAACCCTTTGCCTCCTGGTCGTGCTTGCCTACTTTAAGGATGTTCTCCAATCCATCAAGAGCCACTTGGATGATTTTGTTATCTTGAGATGATAGCAAGTCGCAGAGGGGCTTGATACACCCCTGGCTGACCAAATAGCGGATCTGCTCTGGTCTGCTGAGACCGCCCGAGGTGGCATTAGAGATGGCCCAACAGGCCTCTTTACGGGTCTTGAAATCAGCAGTAGATAATAAGTTGATCAATGGCGGGATGAGGTTGGCATCGATGACAGCTTGGATTTGATCAGAGTTACCAGCAGTAATGTTGGACAAAGTCCAACATGCCTCTTTACGAATACTCTCTTTAGGCGATGAGAGAAGGCCCAACAAAGCAGGCAAACCTCCAGCATTGATTACTACTTGTGTTTGCACATCGTCTCCAGTTACGATATTTCCAATTGAACGAAGAGCAGGTGTTTGAACAGGAGTAGCCTTTTCGACCAACAGCTGGACAAGACGACGGGGGATACCTGCTTCAATAACAGCCTTGATTTTGTTGTTAGACCCGTCAGAAAGGTATGAAATGGCCCAGCATGAGTCAATCAACACCTCGTCATCAAACGAGTAAATCAGTTTTGCCAACGTAGGCAAAGCGACTAGAATGGTCTCCCAGTTTGGCTGGGGATCTTTTCCACGACAAAAATTGCTCAAAGTCCAAGTAGCGTTTCTTAATAGCGAAACTTTCTTGTTTTCATTCAGTAGATTCAAAAGTGGCACCAGAGCTCCGGCTTCGAGAACAGAATCCCTACAAGCAGCAGAGTCTCCGGCTATATTACCCAAAGCCCAGACGGCTTGCTCCTTAACCTCAGATTCGGGGGAGTTGAGCAGCTGGACAAAATATGGGATAGCTCCCGCAGCAATAACAGCGGCAGTCTGATGAGAAGAGCCAGAGGCAATGTTGGTCAGGGCCCACGCCGCTTCAAATTGCAAAATAGTATGATGCGACTGGAGAAACTGTACAAATCGTGGCACAACTCCACATTCGATGACTTGTTGAATAGGAGGGTTCCTTTCCTTGGACAATAGTTTTCTGAACTTGGTAGTGGCGTCGAGCTGAAGATCGATGTCGTCAGACGATAAGTTCTGAATCATAATCGGCATCTCCAGAGTCAGCTGTAACGCAGCATTGTTATCTCCATCCTCATCGTCTTCTTCACTATCACTAGCATTCAATACCACGTCATTGAGGTTACGTCTTTTAGTCAGGTTTTCATCTCTCTTTGCCTTTCTGATTTCAATCTGTGCTTCTTCACGTCTACGACGGAGCTCATCAGCCCGGAAATGGCCACGATTTTTGAAATTAGTTCTCCGATGTTCGGGAATGAAACGAGAAGTAGCGTCCGAATCCATTTTGAAAAGGGAGTAGTAGTAGTAGTAGTAGTAGAAGTGGCCGTGGCAGTAGCAGTGGCAGTGGCAGTAGTAGCAACAGTAGCGGTAATAACAGTAGCCGTATTAGCAGTAATAATAACTATAAGCTTACTTTCGTATTAGATCAATCTTTGATAGTAGTAGAGTAGAGCCCTCTCCCTATGGTCGATTACTTATTTTTTGAAATCTACTCTGATCTCAATTACTCAATCCCACGAGTTAGATATAAATTCAATTCCTAGTTGGCAAACAGAATAAACAATTTCGTTTGCGTTTCAACAAGAAAGAAAATAATGTGTTTCTAAACTATTTCAGTTTGTTTGTTGATTCTTAAAGAACAGACACAAGCGAAGGAGAGAGAGAGAGAAAGAAAGAAGAGAAAGAAAACGAAGTTAAGATTTTTGTAGATGTAACAACAAACAGCTAAGCGCGGCGCGGCACCTCCATCCACCTTACCAGTCGGTGGTGCAAGAGCAGCAGCAGCGACAGGGGGGATTTGCCTCCGGCGGCTGGGCTTTGCCCAGACCCAATGCTCCGCTTCGCGGAGGGTTAAGAGCCTCCGGCGGTGGTGATTGTGGGTTATGCCAGGGGGACCTGAGGACGACGACAGGGGGACACAGGGGGCTGGAGATGGCGTTGATTTAGGCTTTGCAAACGGGGTTGTCTGCCCGCCTGACAGTTGCTAATGGCAATGGACAGTTGGGAGTTTAGCTGGCGATAGGGCTGACGAGAGAGACGTAGGTGGCCAGACTGACAGCCAGCCGATAGAAAGTTGCCAAGTTGGCTGACGGGAAGGGAGGCGAGAGGTCAAGGCAAGAGGCGAGGCTGGGCTGAAGGTTGGGAGTTTAGGCAGCGATGGTTTGGCAGCCAGGCTTGAGTACTCCGGAGCAGGAGCTTCCAGAGCTTCGAGAGCTTCTGATGGCCCAAGAGACAGGAAATATCTGAGTTCCAAGCAGCTCGCGAAGCGAGCACAACGGGTCCGGGCAGAGCCCGGCCGCCGGAGGCAGAGCCAGGGGTTCTATCAGTAGTTTGTTTTAGTGTATGTACAGAAGGCAGGACGAGTATGCTGAGAACGAGGAACGGAGAGATGCGATCACACAGACAGTTGTGGTTTTGGTTTAGTGGTAGTGGTGGTGGTAGTGGTGGACTCTATCTGGAGGGCTTCGACGAAGCGCCAGAGATTGGTTTTCTCGTCGTCGGTAGCAGGTCCAGCTGCTGCCCATCTGATCTTACAGTTGCCGTCAACGAGATAGACGTATCCCCCGTAGATGTTTTCTGCCAAGATTGACTTGCGGACAGAGGGCGAGACGCCCTTTCTGGAGATGAAGTAACGGGCATGTCGTGAAGGATCGGGTAGAGATTTCCGCAGGCGTCTCAGGAACAGCTTGATGAAGAACTCCTTGATAAAACTGTCAGGGACGTTAATATCGACGACCTGGAATCCGTTTTCTTTAATGGTATTGAGGTCGTCGTTGAAATACGTGCGGGTCTGTTGTTCGCCAGCATAAGACGAGAACACTCGTACAATGGAGATCTTGTTCATTAATACAGCAGTGGAGCCGGACTTCTCAAACGTGGCCAGAGTTCTTCCCCAGAAGTTAGGAAAATATAGCGCCCGCTCCGCTTTAAAGTAAGCACCGGGTGCAACCCAAAACTTGCCGCCAGTATCTCTAAATTGATAGATGGCTTCGTAGGAAGACTTTGCAAACTCCTGTTTGAGCTCTTCTCTCCGTCTCAAGTGGCGCTGGTAGTCACGCATCTGCTCTTTTCTCTCCAGCGCAGTACGAGTATCGATTCCCTGGTTATCCAAAGCATTTGGTACGGTACGGGATCCAATAGGGCGGTCTAGCAGTTTAATCTTGTCCGGGTTCTCGGCCTTGAAGTTCGTTTGAAGAAAACGAGCATGGCATTGCGGTACACTCCGGCGTAAGCCAACCAGCCCGACTACCAGGCCCGCCGTGGTAGACGACGGGATCTGTCGTAACCACAAGTGGTTCAATCGTTGAGATATCAGCATTCTACGGTCTATAAAGGCGAACGAAGGACGGATCAACCGACCTCAGGGACGAGCATGGCTGCCAAATTCGGCGAAATTTCACTTTCCATACCCTGAACGAGTCAGCCGCTCATCTACCACGATCCAGGCACGGATCACGAAGTAGAGGAGCTTCGCCTCCGGCGGCTGGGCTCCGCCCAGACCTGGTTGCTCCGCTTCGCGGAGGGCGGGGACCACATAGCACCCAGAATCGCCAGGGACTGTCTAGCTCTCCGCCCTCCGCGAAGCGGAGCAACCAGGTCTGGGCGGAGCCCAGCCGCCGGAGGCGAACCACGAGAGACAAGTATCAAGCTAATCAATTAAGAAAAAGACCACGGTACACACAGTTGTTTAGTAGTAACCACCTGGAGGGCCCTGTTGGTATCCACCTTGGTACCCCTGAGGAGGACCCTGCTGGTATCCGCCCTGGTACCCCTGAGGAGGGTAGCCGTAGTCCTGTGGGGGAGGACGGCCGTAGTTGTACTGACTGGGGTCAAAAGGAGGAGGCTGCGAAGGGTGCCACTCGTCGTACTGTGAGTAATGCTGGTCGTAAGAACGCTGGGCCTGGTCAATGGCTTGTTCTCTGGCTCTGCGCTGGTCAAGGTAGTCGAGGCCCTTGGTTTCAAACAGTTTGTCGACTTCTGCACCAGCAATGCCGGCAAGGGCCTCTTTGGCAAAAGCGTGCGAGACAGGCTTGCCTTCACGACGTTGTCTGTCCTCATACAGCTTGACCTGGTAATTGCGTGGTTAGTACAGTCGTACACTTTCCAGACCTGCCACGCGGAGGTCATAGCTCTCCGCGAAGCGGAGCAACCAGGTCTGGGCGGAGCCCAGCCGCCGGAGGCGACTTCGAGGTGTCACTTACGGCTTCAAATGAGGCAGCGCCAGCAATCAGTTCGTGGGAGAATTTACCCTCGTGTTCTTGAGGTTGTCCGTAGACTTGTTCATGTTCACCGAATCCAAACATTTTTTAGTAGTAGTAGTTGTAATTGAGTGTCAAATCAATGTCTGTGTAAAAAGAGAAGAGAGAGAAAGGGGTTCGTGCGAGATGTTCTATTTATATAGAGTTAAGAATGCCGCGCGTGCCAACAAACAATCAAATAAACAATCTCCGCCTGCTGCCTGCCTAAGTCTCACCGGCGTGCTGTAGCACAGAGATCGGGCGGTGGCCCCAGCCGCCGTGCTCGTGACATCATTTAAGCCCATCATCCTAACGTCCTTTTCGCAGCCAGGACTGATCCGCTCTGGCTTGGCAGTAGCTAAGCCTGGCTGCACCCGCTGGCTGGCCTGTGTCGTGGTGGGCGGGTGGTCTGCCTCCGGCGGCTGGGCTCTGCCCAGACCCGTAGCTCGAGCTGCGCTCGAGAAACAGCTGCTCACGCGAGCAAAAAGTGGCGGTTATAGCTTGATATAGGGGGTTTACCAGAGGTCGTTTTTCTGCCATTACTAGGTGTGTGGCCTTGGAAAGTGTATTGGAATGTTCAGAAACATGTTTTATTTATGTATATTGGCTTCTCAGCATCTTTAAAAGCCTTGTTGTTTCGGAATCACAGTTAATGTTTATTTCAATGATCACGTGACTGGACGGTGTGTAGTGTCAGCCGTGCTTCCCCTGAGCCCTGACCGTCTACTATGCCAGCTGAGCTAAATTCACCGGCTTATAGCATAGCTTGTGGGATGGCTCATTGGACTGGCTGCTGACGGTCCTAGCCACTCGAGCGAAGCTCGAGCTACGGGTCTAGGCAGAGCCCAGCCGCCGGAGGCAGACCTCTACCCCTTTTTTCCCCTGGCAGGCTGGTAGGTAACCTGGCAGAGATTGGTCGGACCCTAACCCAAAGACATATATATAGGCGAAGATGGGATGAAATTTTTTCTGGTTTTTCTTCTTCTTTTTTTCCTTAGATCAAAAACAAGAAGGCTTGCCACGACGATGCGTGTTTATTCTCTAATAGCGCAACGTTGCCAGAAACATTCGTGTTTCTTTTGCCTTCGAGAATGATTTCCTGACTATTAGGAAGTTTAGTATCGTGTCTTCTATTCAGTTAGAGGGAGGGTATATAAATGTCAAAGGAGGGAAACATGTAATAGATAGACATATATGTATATAAGAATAAAAAGAGGTAAAAAGCTCATGATCTAGGGTAACAGCAGTGTCCAGTGCAGAGATGTATGCTGTTGACAGACGCGTCAAATCAAGTTCTCAGCTTCCTGAGACTTCGGTCCCCTCGCTGTTTATAGCCATTGCCATATATCTTTTTCTATTTCACTGGTATACTGGGTGAGTGGGTTGCGTAGAACTCATCTAATCAGTTTCAGTAGTAGCCGTGCAATATACTGTGCAATTCAGTTTGTTTACTTGACATTCAGCCATAACACCACCACATCTATCGACGCTCGCCAGGCAAAAAGACAATGTGACAATGACACCTAAAAAGCTTCATAGAACTAGGTCCATTACTGACACTCGTTATACTCTAAGACGGCTGTTCAGGAAAGAATCATTTCGCCTCGGACAGGAGGAAATCATCAACGCTTCGTTAAATAACGATGATATACTAGTGGTTTTCCCAGTTGGACACGGCAAATCTTTAACTTACCAACTACCAGCAGTGGCTGTGGATCATGGCTGTACAATAGTCGTGTCGCCACTACTAGCGCTCATGTCTAATCAGGTAGATGGGTTGAGGAAACACGGAATCAATGCTGTTACTTTGAACAGTAACGTCAGTATCGAACGTAGAAAGGTGATTCTTCATGATCTGTCATGTGGGCATCCACAGATACGTTTGATTTATGTTTCACCCGAACTTTGTGCGCTAGAATCGTTCAGAAAGGTGATTGACACGTTATACAGACAAGGAGAATTGAATCGAATAGTTATAGATGAAGCACATTGCTGTGTGGAATGGGGGCATTCTTTCCGTCGGGATTATACACTATTGGGCTATTTCAAGCAGACCTACCCTCAACTTCCCATAAGCGCGCTGACAGCCACAGCTCCTACCGATCTTAGAAAGGAGATTGTCAAGATCCTGAAATTACCACCTGAGCCAAAATTGAAGGTATTCACGTCCACGTCAAACCGTCCTAATCTACATTATGAAGTGCGTTTCCTATCGGGATCAGAAGCGAAACAGGATATCATCATGTTTCTACAACGATATTCTACCGGTGTAGCGTCAACAGCTGCCACTTCGCCTAGGCGTCTCCTTCAGGGAGCGGGCATTATTTATTGCAGACGGAGGAGTACAACGGAGTCGTTTGCAGCACAGTTACAAAGTGCCGGTTTCGGAGCCCAGGCTTTTCACGGCCAAATAAAAGATCACAAAGAGAAAGCAACAATTATGGAGAAATGGATAGAAAACGACCCCGAATATCAGGTTATTGTTGCTACCGTAGCATTTGGAATGGGTGTGGATAAACCAGACGTTCGATTCGTGATCCACTACGACCTCCCAAATAACATTGAATCGTATTATCAAGGATCCGGGCGTGCTGGGCGGGACAATAAAGCAGCAAGAAGTATACTGTACTATTCAAAGGATGATGCCGTGGCATTAGCAACACTAAGGTCAAATGCAATCAACTTGAAGCATAAAAGAGCGAAGAAGAAGAACAAGCCAATTGGTGGCATCACATCGGACGACAAAGGCACCCTATATGTAAGTACATACTATAGAAGGGCTAGCAACGAAGAGGCACACTAACACAACTGGCAGCTGATTGCGTATTGCGAAGCATATGACAGGTGTCGACATCTGATGTTGGGCAATTATTTCGACAAAGACGTTCCTCTCGAGCCGGTCAAGGAATGGTGCAACTACGCTTGCGATTTTTGCAAGGATAAAGACGGGCTTAGAGAGAAAAGAATAAGGGCGCTCTCTAACCAGATTATCGATATGACGTCGCTCTGTGCCATGGCAAACCCGTTTGAGTACCTGTGCGGTTTATTTCTCCTACAATGTAATGAATACGACCTATGGTAATTAAAGTTTATGACTGGTAGCCAAAACTGCCAGTGTGCTCAGGTGGAAACAGTTGAGCACATCATGAAAGAGCGTCCCAAGTATGATGCTTGGATGCCCTTTTTGAAAACTGTTAATGATGGATTAGAGATGAGGAAACGGTTGGGTACACCAGTGGTGACGAAGGCCAAGTGTTTGTTAATCAAAAGCATGTTAGTACTAATTAGAAGCAATTAATTGATTCACAAATGGGTCTTCTCCGAATTACTTGGATTTGCAGTCAAAACCCAACGCCCTAGCGTGAATGCGGAGTAGCCGAGGAGGAATATGAATATCGAATATAAAGACCAAACACGTAATTGTCACTGATCTATAGAATTAAATAGACAATAAATGATAAATAAAGCAAAGTAAAGTACAACCTATAACACTATACTTTCCTGGTCTGCCTCCGGCAGCCGGGTTCTGCCCGGACCCGTTGTGGTCCGCTTCATGAAGCTAATAACCAACAGTCCAGACATTTGCTACAGGTATACGCGCTCGCGAAGCGAGCACAACGGGTCCGGGCAGAGCCCGGCCGCCGGAGGCAAAACCCCCATACCGGAGATGAATAAAATAAATGATATTAGAGTACATGTCTGGCCTCGGTGGACTAGTCGCTGAATTCCTCTTCAACTGGAGGGATGGTTTTGGCAAAGTTTTTAGAGTCTTCAGCAATGGCAGCCTTGAGACGATCTTTGTTTTCCGTGAATTCTAGAATGAATTCTGTTTCGAGGTCGTGCACTTGGTTGCCCAAGATGATGAGGGAATGCAGAGGGTCACCAGATTCATATTCGACCATTTCTTCTAATGTGCCGGCACGGATAGTCTGGTTCGGAGCTCCTAGTCTTGACACGGCAATACTAGGGGTGTTGGGGCCGTAACAATTCTCGCCTCGGAGCTCTTCGATCTCAAGCAGCTGTGACGCCGCAGTCTCAATGCTCATATACCTTGGTGGCTCGTAGATAAGCCTGCCACGAGCCATGTTCTCAATACTTTGCTCCTTGACCTTGATGTCGAGCAGAAGTAGAGTATGTAATCCAAGTTTACGGTTTTCCAAGATTTTATCATAGAAACTATCTGGTCTCCAGCTGTCGGTAAAGAAAACCAGTGAGACGGTTTGGCCAAAGTTGTAAAGTTGTAAGCCACAAGCACCAACTGCGTTCATGACCGACGCATTATGAATAGTAGTGTATTTAATTCCCAATTCACGAGCTCTAATGACAAGATCAGTATGTGTCGTGGCACCGAATGGATCTCCCACCACTAGAAACGCAACATCGTCTTCCTGCGCATTTTCTAGAATCACATCCGAACCAGATTCTACAAGCTCTCGATCGGCCAAGATGACTTCTCGGCCATAGAACTTCTCTAACGACTGTTTATCAGCTGCCATTAAAATGCTCGTATACGCTTCGAGATAAACCCGTTTGCATTTCTTGACGACTTCTAGTCCACGGACCGTAATGTCAGATTCATGCGACAAGCCTAACCCAACTAAGTAAAGCATTTCTGAACAATTAAACGAGTGAACGATGATAGATAGATAATCTGCCAGGCAATGATATCTCTGATAATGGAATGGATCAAATTTCACGTACGGCTGCTGAACTTTTCAGGGCAGGGGTCATCTGCGCTGGACCCTGCGTGTCCCCGCATCGCCAGGGGAGACACGCTACCTACTCCGCGAAGCAGAGCATCCAGGTCTGGTTGAACCACTCGAGGTATACGGGGTTGGAGGTATCGCCTCCGGCGGCTGGGCTCCGCCCAGACCTGGTTGTGCTCGCTTTGCGAGCTACGTGGAGTTTAAAGGCTCCATGCAGGGCTCCACCACCATAGGCCTTCCTTTCTCTTCCTTTCCCTGCCTGTGGTGAAGGTCGGACGGAGAAGGATGCCATAGGAAACTTTCTCAATAAATCACTTTTCGAGATTAAAATATACTAGGACAATGTCTAAGTGAATGATAGATGGTTTACAGCGGATAGGAGAACATTAGTGGTCTTTTATAGTCAATTGTCACGACTCCTTCGCATTTTACAATTTGTCTTGACCTTGGTGGCCTGTTTCCGACAATCGACCTCCGTTCAGTCCTGGTTGCTCCCTGCGAGGATGGGCTCACTCAGGCAGAAAACTCGAAACTCATCAATATGGAAAAGACGCTGCCCTCAGAGTAGCTGAGCAAACAGTTCTGAGCGGAGTCAGCCGCCGGTGCCACCAAAGTTCCGAAGACAGCCTTCTGCTCTCGGATTCAGTCTCTTGGAGGCGTCGGACCACACATTGGCTGAGCGCCTTGGTAAAAACGATATTAATCACATGAACGGCGAACGTTGAAAGTGTGTCAAATCATACAATAAAACTGTGCAATGTCCACCAGATAAGGGCTTGTTATCGTTTAGCCCCGTTTTTATTAGCAGATTCGATGTTTAAATCAGCATATGACGCCATTATGGTGCTGAGTTAGAGTTCAAATCATTCGAAGCCAATTTCATAACTTTATTTCCCATGCAAGCCTACAGTATACCGTTTCCTAACCCTATACCTATATAAATACTTTTGTTTCTCCTTCACATTGCGAAGGTTAACATGGCTTCCAAGCTGCAACTAAAAATATCATAACAAATCGTTTATTAACTTGTGATTTCATTCGCTTATCATGGGGTCTCCTGTATATGCTATCTATGACCAGTTACCTTACGAAGAGCAAGTTCACAATCTTTGGATATCATTATATCGAATATGGGGAGTGTGTGCAATATTAGGCGCCATCGGTTTATTATTGATTTGGATGGGTCATAATCTATAATGAGCGGAAAAGCTAGTATCTAGCAGCGGTGACTGTACTATCGGTCGACTATCTACGGTGCAAGCTCATTCCAAACACGAGGTTTACACTACGGTTGTAGATTTATCTGATTAAAAATTCATGATTCATTAGCTCCTGCTGGTAATGTTTATCAGAAAGCTGTAGATGGTATGGAAGAATTATAGAAACGCTGACAAGCCGTTCTTGTACTGTTTTATAATCATGTAACACAGAGACGTTAATTGAGTATCTGCCTGGATGATTATTAAACGATACTAAGGAAGACGACTTCCCAGATAAGGGCTTATTAGCGTTTTAAAATACAGTGATACTAGATTCCATGTTGGAGGGTTAGACCAATATGTCTATTTTGTGAATTCTTTAAATTCGAGAGGAAAGAAACTTTGCCGTTTTGGACAGTGGCTATTTTTAAATAATGGTCTAACCTGGCTGCCAACGGTACCACTGGCAGATCTTCCACAGAATCAGGAAGTATTTAAGGTCAACTCTGGGGAGATTGAGCTGAGCAGAGATGATATACTGGTGTTTGCCATCACCAGGAGGCCCTACAGGAGCAGCAGCGGACCAGAGTATTATTAGGCACTTATCGTACATTGCTGAACGGATCGGCTCAGGACATGGTATGGGCGGGGTTCGTTAAGAATTCGCACACTGGGTACTTGAGGGAGGATTGCCTATAGAATGGACCAGATATTCTGAACTGGGACCTCTCACCCCAATTTGTAATTTCCTCGGTGCAAATAGTTCCTCGATAATTTGGTTACGCCGCCATTCCACACCGGATGCCTTCAGTGCCTACCCGTGCATCCGGCCGAGTCATGGATGGCCTCATGCACTTGGCTCATAATAATGCGGGTCCTCTTGATTTTCGAATGCCATAGTACGTCTGTACACCTTTCAATCATAGAGGGGTTGGTGTTCTGGGCTTCCCGATGCATGGCATATACTGGGATACGGTATGCTCCTAAATTGTTTGAGTCTTTATTCTTGATCCTCCGGGATTTCCGGTAGAGCTGTTTGGCAGGCGGGTACCAGACGTAGTCGGCATTCTCCAGGATTGAGTTCATATAATATTCGTAAAGCGTTTCAACGATACTCCATCTAAGCGACCAACTGCCCCTGAAACTAATTGAGTTTTTGTCGACTCGACATTCTTCCTCTAAGTGTAAAGCATGCTGGTAACCGCATTTCGGCGAGTGTTAGGCCTTTTTTTACAGAACGATCCTGTCCCCATAGTCTATAGCAGTGTAGTGTTCCTCAACATGCGACTCAGTTTAGTTGTATTTTCAGCTCCAGAAGTAAATTGTCACACCTCAGCACCACCTTCGCTGCTCCTCTCTATTGTTAGTATAGAGCAGGAATAGAAGTGAATTGGAGCCCTTGAGCGATTCTGGTGCACTAATTGACATGAGCACTACAAGAGGTGGGATCGCACCGTAACTGCATCAACGGTCTATACGACAACCTACGGGGTCTGGAACCAGGTTACATCAATGGTGTATACGAACAACCTACAGGTCTAGAACCAGATTACAGCTTGAATAATGCAGACTAGGCGAAATTTAAAGTTTTATAAACATCAACCTTAATCTTACATCATACACACGCGGAGTCCGAAGCGAAGCGAAAGTATCGTCAGTGCAAACAGAAAAATAAATTCGTGCGGAGCGAAGTAAGGTGAGTCGCTGTATATGGCAACCGATGAAAGTGATCTGGCCCTTTGCAAAATTGTTTTTTTACAGACAAGCGGTCAATTAACCATGGCAAGTCTTCTTTAGTCTACTTAGTTCAAGGAATACAACTTCCGATCATTCCTGATTCCTGATCCCCGATCGCTACCGACACTGCCGCTTCTTTTTGTTATAAATACGTCCCTTCTTCTCGACATTCCGTGTTAGATCAAAAACTTCGCGAGCTCGATAGTATCTTATTAACTTATACCTTCGCTCGCTCATCTTATAACAGTTTGAAGCTGATAGAACCTCCTGTATCAGTTATCACCAATTATCTTAGGAACAGAATATGATCAATATGCGCAATATTTTCTCCCGTCAATTTATTTTTTATCTGCTTTGGTCGTCGTTTATAATATTTTACAAAGTCAATGCGTGGAATGTACGAGGCATAGCTGTCAATGCAGGAATAGGGATGCTCGTGGGTATTGTAGGACTGACAGTCTCTGCAGTTTGGGCTTCATGTTCAGCATTCGTACCCGCTTTTTATGTTCCTGGAGTGAACGTGGCTAGTGGGATAGCCTGTGTAGCGTCTTTAGCGGCATTTGCTGTAGCGTCAGCGGTAGGTGGAATAGCAGCCGGTGGCGTGCGTGCAGGAAATGAGGCCAGAGATGTTATAGGTCATATAGGAAAACACCCCTTATGGCGCCACAATTCGTCATCAAGTTTGCATCCTACCTGGCATCATTTCAATAGGTTTGTCGGCCAAGATTTATTCCGCGTTCATAACGCATCAGATTACAATCAATTCATGGTTTCAGTAGCTCCTGCTGGTAGTCCTTATCACAAAATTGTAGACGATATGGGAGAATTGACAAGCGGATTGCAACTCGCTATGAAATATAACTCAGCATCGTCAACCTACCACTTAGTAGCAGGGTTTGGTCTAGATAGCTGGGATGGTCTTACGGAAGCCAAAATCGAAAAGCGAGACAGTTCTGGGTATGTATCATACAATTTCAATGACGGAATACAAGTTGTAGCAGAGAAAGCAGAGAATGGAGAAGATAACTGTCAAGTTAAATTTTCACTGGGAGAAGGTATGGCTGAGGCACTCGATCTATTGAACAATGATCAATCTTATGTGCCAAATAAATGGTGTTCTGTGGTGAGAGACCCTGCCGGAGAATATGTAGCGCATGGTGAATCGTATGTCAACGCCTACGGTGGTGTTGATAACCAATGTGGAACAGTTAGTGATCTACAAAAAAATGAGGAATCGTGGCATGGAGGTTTACTAGAACAATGTTAATAGGTAATCTATTTATCTATTTAAACGTCTTTGCTATATGATTATAATAAATCAACATGAATCTATTAACATCTCTCTGTCTTATATAATTATGAAATAATACTTTACTTTACTTTACTTATCATTTATTGTCTATTTAAATCTATATACCAGTGACAATTTCGTGTTTAGTCTGTGTATTTATATTCGATATTCATGGATAGATAATCAATTAACGTCTCTGCCTTATATAATCATGAAATAATACAAATAGAACAATACAAAAGACGGATTCAGCATGTGCCACCAGATAAGAGCTTGTCAGCGTTTTAAAATTTTTTATTGCAGGGTTCGTTGTTGGACTCAACATTTTAGGGCAGGGTCGGATTTCCAAGTGTCATAGGGAAACCAGTTCTCTCACGATAATATGGGAAAGCCCATCACGACCGCTCACTGGGAGAGAAGCCACAAAGGGGTCGCGGTGAGATATCAAGGAACTTGAATACCTTTTTTCTTTAAAAAAAACAAGACTACCTTTTATGCGGTCGTTTTGGAGGTAAATCGCTATTTATGGCAGCAGCACTTACTCCGGTAATGCTCTGCTCCTTTATCGGTTATCGTTTAATAAAAGATCGCCAATTTACCTTTGTACACCATTACTATCCCGGTTACCTTCGAGAAATGTGACTTTTGGGCCAAAATTTTGAATCCAATTTAATCTGACCTTAACACCAGTCAGATTTTCTATTTTTTTGAAAGTTCTCCCGGTAGCTTAGCTGGTTTAAAGCGCAAGACTGTAATAGTACAAAGTTATCTTGAGATCGGGCGTTCGACTCGCCCCCGGGAGAAATTTTTTGTTACCAATTTCTTCTTTTTTTCGTATCACATATAAAAGAAAACCCAGACCTCTCAGTGTTTAGTAGAAAAATGGCATTGTAACAGGACTGCTTTACTTTACTAATCATATATGTCTATCTATTTAAATCTATACAGGCTCACTCTATCTTTATATAACTTTCATATACCGTTTGTATACAGAACAACTACCAATCATCTTGAGGCAATCAGTACAACTCTAGCACAGCTCATGCTAAGAGTCTGAGCAGAGTCTGAGCAGAGTCTGGGCAGAGCCCAGGTGGTGGCAGGGTCCCTGATGGTCTTGATAGTCCCTGAACGAGTGAGAGCCCCTGAGCAAACAAATCTGCAGGGTCAGGGTCAGGGTCTCCGGCTGTTGGGAATATTCGTCCATGGTTTAACCTGATCTTCAACAATGAATCAGAGCAGTGTAGAAGTAACAACAGGGTCAAGAGTAGTACTGAATCGGCCCCAAGTGGACAAAGGGATACGAAGATAGTCTAAGACCTCAGACGACTTATTATTAGGAAGGATGAGTGCAGCCAATTCAACCCCTCCGTCAGGGTCCGGCCCACAATCACAAGCGCAAACATATCATTCGTCCAGTGTCAAGGCCAAGGGCAAAATGAGCTCTAAGTCTGAAACGGCTCCGTTATTGCCTCGGTATCAAGGCGATGTTTTTGTCAGACCATTATATCCAGATCCATCTGATGCTCCGTTAGGGACATCTTCCGTTTCATATGGAACCACTCCATCAGCAGTCCCACCGGCAGCTCCACGGCCAGGTGAACGGTTATGGAATATCACTAAAACCACATTCTCAAAGATAGCTACAATATCATTAGTTTTGGTGTTCATCCTGATGGTGTTGTACCTACTACAGATCAACAGTCTTCGTGAAGAGATTGTAAAGGTGCCTCAGCTCCATATCCAAGAAGTGAACCTTGCATCATTGAACTCCGATGGGATAGACGTACGGGTGTCTGGGATAATTCAGGTGGACTATGATAAAGGACTTGGCGGCTCAAGGCTTAGGAAATCCATCATCCAAGGTACAGCAGGATTAATAGGGTCTATTGATGCCGGTGAGCAGAACATCACTCTTTATTTTGACCAGAATTATGGTGATGATAGCTATGAACCAAACCCATTTGTTCACACGGCGAATGCGACCATCCCTCCAATAACTGTGGATACTCGGAATCTCCATAATACCAGTTTTGACTTTATTGTCAAAGTCAAGGATTTCGGAAATCCAGTCGTTATAGGAACGATTGCTCAGCGACTGCTTGCCAACGAAGCACTTCATTTTCAAGCACATTCGAATTTGACAGTTTCGAAATGGGGGATCTCTTTTGGAGAGTATAGTGTTGTATTTGACCAGGTTATTAACAATGACAACGGCGATGGCGACAAGCGAGGCAGCGGTGACATAGACATCAACCTGAAAGACATCAAAGTGGTTACAAGTGATCGTCATCTAGGGCTAGACGTTATCACTTTGCTATCGACAGATTACCAATTTTCTATTGAGACCGAAATTCCGTCTCTTATTTGGGAGCTTAAAATCCCTGGATGTACAGACGACGATGATGGCCAGTCAGACTCATACCAGTTGGCGTCAAAAGGTAGAACATACCCCATTCATCTCATTCCTCACTCAACAATCGATATCACAGTAGAGTCCAACCTTCTCCAGCTCCCTATTGAGTTGCTATTCCCTTGCGATAATGGAAACAGCAGCTCTGAAACTAAACCCAAGTCACCTTTAGACATGTTTATCCAGCGGTACATGTCAGGAGAAACTAACCTTGTGACAATTGAAGGCTCTCCCACACAAGACGACAGCCTCCCTGAATGGCTAGCAGATATCATCAAGTCAATGTCATTCACAGTTCCGTTCGAAGGCAAGACGGCTGGGGACGATCTGATCCAAGGTCTCGAGTTCAAAAACTTCCGACTAGCACTTCCGCCCGGTAACCAGCCATTCCCACCAGTACGCCAGCCGGGACCACCACCTCGAGTGAGTGCCACCGTCCGAGTCCGGGTAAAAACGCCCGAACTAATCGACATTGATCCCAGTATGGATCTAAACGTACCCTTCACACGAGGCCAAGCTGATCTCTTCTCCGGCGGAGAGCAGTTTGCCCATATTGACATCGACGAGTGGATTGCCTGTACCACCGAACACGGCGATGAGAGCAACACGTACCTAATTACATTCGACATCGACTCAGTGCCACTGGAAATCGTCGACCAGACTGTCTTTGGCCGTGTAATGCGCGAAGTATTTGTATCTGGCAGTGCGCCCATCCGAGTTGAAGCCGTCGTCGACGCCGAAGTAGGAACGCCCATTGGCGAGCTCATCTTCACCGATTTGCCGGCCCAAGGCGACACGGAAATCAGCTCCACTTGAACCAAGTTGGCGCTACGATATTTTATTTATTTATTGAATCATCATCCCTGGTCTGCCTCCGGCGGCTGGGCTCCGCCCAGACCGGTTGCTCGCTTCGCTCGTTTGGTGGCCTCCGGCGGGCGGCTCAACGCTCCCAGCCCTCCGCGAAGCGGAGCAACGGGTCTGGGCAGAGCCCAGCCGCCGGAGGCAGACCAAGGGAATGTTGTAGCAGTAAATTATTTTAGATACGATCAACCTGGAGGAAGGGTGCTGTAGTCGACGACCTCGTCAGCATCTTTAGATGGCTCGGTTTCAAAGGCTCTGTCTAAGGGAGTTCGTGATAAGGCGGTCATGCCGGAACGAGCAATTTCTAGGATGCCAAAGGGCTGTAGGAGGTGGATGAAGGCCGAGATGCGGTCGGGTTTGGCACAGAGTTCGATGATGCAGTTACGATCCGAGATGTCAGCGACACGGCCGCCAAACTGGTTGGCGAGCTTGGAAATGGCATCCAGGTGCTGATGTTTATGACGGAGAGCCTCAGACGAGGGGATGTTGTTGGGATGGTAGTCTTTGACGGCAAACGAAGGAGGAGGTGCGCTTGCCGACGCTTCACCAGCAGCGATTTTATGAGCGTGGCCATGGTGGGTCAACAGCTCTTCGAAATATTCGGGGCCCAAAAGCGAAACCTTGGCAAGCAGTAACTCTCTGCTCACAATGGGAGCGTCGGTATAGTCCAATACGGCCCATACGGGAACGAGATCCTCGATCTGTCTTCTGGCCTGTTCGACAATTCCGTCAGGTCCTTCAAGTACAATGGTCATCCGAGAAAGATCCTTGACCTCGGTATTACATACAACCAACGAATCGATATTGAAGCCACGAGCAGCCAGCGTGCCAGACACACGGGATAGAACACCGGGCTCGTTTTGAACAAGACAGTTCAAAACATGGGCCTTGACAGGCGTGGGACGGGGTTCGGGAGTCTCATACAGAATCGATGAAATGGCCGCCTTGGTCGACCAACTAGGAGTATCAATAGTAGGTAATGGAGGCTGTTTCTTATTACGGTGAAGCACCTTGTACGCCATAGCAGAAATAGATGAATTGTACCGACGACCAGCACCACCAGCCATCACACGACCAGTCACCATTCTACTACTATTAGCAATCATCATCTGAGCCACCATCTGTCGGGGATGTGAAGCCATCATATTGTCGCTATGCTATCTCTCTATCTTGTCAATCACAGCAAAAATAATAATATGAAAGATCCAACAACCCCCTCAAAACTGTCTGTGACTCAAACTCCGCCGATAACGGCCTGGGACCCTTACCGCGCCGCGCCGCCGTCCACGGGGCGCGCGAGCCGCACTCCGGGTGTCGCCGGTCTGCCTCCGGCGGCTGGGCTCTGCCCAGACCCGTAGCTCCGCTTCGCGGAGGGCTTGGACCACCGTACACCCATCTGACTCAAGGCCACACGGTCCAAGCCCTCCGCGAAGCGGAGCCACGGGTCTGGGCAGAGCCCAGCCGCCGGAGGCAGACCGGCGACTAAGGTGCGGCGAGGAGAAGGGTCTGCTGCGCAGGGCCCAGCCGCCGAGGAAAGGGTTAAACTTTAATATGGATTTGACGTTATTTATAGTACGACGAATGCGGCAATTCGTCCAGAAGCACGGCACCATGGGGTATTATTAGAACATTCTTGGGTCCGAGCAGGGTCGGAGGGGTATACGGTCCAAGCCCTCCGCGAAGCGGAGCTACGGGTCTGGGCAGAGCCCAGCCGCCGGAGGCAGACCAGGGGAGTCAAAATGCAGGGAGAGAAAGAAGCTTTTCTTGGCATTGATGGAGATGATAGCCGAGCCGAGCAGCGCTAGGGCTCATCGTGCCCAGGCATTTATGTCATGCATGCCACTGAGTCATGTGCCAGCAGGTCCGAGCTTGAGGCTCTATCCCTGTGCTACGTCCGAGTCAATGCGCTATATCCGAGTGGAATGCCAATTTTAGCAGCACCGGACCCTCCTTCTGTGCTTTCTGCTTACCATTCCCTTGGATCGATACGGGCTCATTAGGTTTAATGAAAGCTTATAAAATGGGTACACACGTCGTACAATCAGTCACCATCATCACCCAAACGAGACGGACTGCTCGATAGCTGCTGGTGCCGTCCGGCAGAGGCTCGGGTCCAGCCAGGGTCCAGCCAGGGTCCAGCCAGGGCCCAGCCAGGGCCCAGCCCGCGCGGCGGCAGGGTCTCTGCTGACGCAGGCAGACAGGGTCGGCAAATGTAAGTAGCGACGCCGACTCTGCCTCCGGCGGCTGGGCTCTGCCCAGACCCGTAGCTCCGCTTCGCGGAGGGCTTGGACCGTTGTCGGCCGCCACAATTACTCGAGCGAAGCTCGAGCTACGGGTCCGGGCAGAGCCCGGCCGCCGGAGGCAGAGGTCAGCCACCGCCACAGCCACCACCACGCCACGCCACGCCACGACGAGCACGTTGTTATTATTTACTCTACGATGATGCTACGCTGCTGGCTACTACGCGAAAAGTGCGCTTAATGCGCTGAAAATGATATCATTCTCGTTTGTTGTCTGGACCGACCATTGACAGTGCCTCAAAATAGCACACTGCGCGCACGAGCGTGCTTTCAACGTTCTGTTGGCACTACCGATCGTCGGCCAAGCATTTTGTCATTGCATAGCTCGTTTTCGTTATAGTGATAGCACGTGTGGAGAGTTCTTTCCAGCAGCTGAGATTATGCTCACAGCAGAGTAGCATAAGATACGTTCATACGGTCCGCTCAGTACGCTCAGTACGCTCAGTACGCTCAGTACGCTTAGTACGCTACGCTACGCTGCGCATCTCTTTACGCTCACTGTACGCTGTTACTGCTACTCCACATAACCTTAACGTTATCCTCAACTTACCATAACAGAGAGCTGTCACAACACGCCCTGTTTGCCACGCTGGTGCGCAGTTTATGGCTCAATTGCTCTCGCCCGACCTCGCTCCGGCCTCGCTCCGGCCTCGCTCTACCTCTCTGGCTCGCCAGCCGAAGTCCTCGAGCGCAGCTCGAGCTACGGGTCTGGGCAGAGCCCAGCCGCCGGAGGCAGAGCCAGGCAGCGCCAGGCAAAGCCAGGCAGCGCAGGGTGCCACACCCCGTTACAGGCATGAGCAGGTCAGACAGGCTTAGGTTGCATAATGTAAATGGAAGAGTCGATAGAAGCGAAGAGGGTAAGGGGGTAGGAGAGGAGATGAATGTCATGGCCGCTAGCACGTGCAGTTAAACGGTTCTTTTATTTCCAGTCGGTTATATAAATACTCGTGGATCGACTTGGGAAATGAAATACAACTTAAGTTTTTGTTTCGTGTTTTATAATTAAATTTTAATTTGTGCCAATATTATTGCCTGACCATCAGGATTGGATTGAAATTTACTAGACGTATACGATACTTAGACGACCGACCTTGACCGACCTCGACCGACCTCGACCTCGACCTCGAACGTCTCCTTCTGCTATCTCTGCTATCTCAGGCCTCTGCTCCCTCCTTATCCTGCCCTCAGCTACCTCCCTTCTGCTACCTCTTCTACCCTCTGCTACCTCTGCTACCTCCCTCTCCTACCCTCCCTCTCCTCCCTCTGCTACCTTCCCTTCTCCTACCTCTGCTACCTCTGCTACCCTCCCTCTCCTCCCTCTGCTACCTCTGCTACCCTCCCTCTCCTCCCTCTGCTACCCTCCCTCTCCTCCCTCTCCTCCCTCTCCTCCCTCTACCCTCCCTCTCCTAAATGGTTCTTTTCAATAAACTCACTCACTCCATCATTTGCACTTCACTGTTCAAGTCAAAATGATGTATGCTCATATGTTAGTGCTGGATTCGCTAAACTACCCCTGTACCTGCCTGGCGCTGTTATTGGTATACTCGCTTGTCATCTACGGCACTTACAGCCTCGTCTGGATCCCCATAATCTCGCTTATACGGACAATTCGAGGCATCACGGCGTCTACGACAAAATCAAAAACCCTCTCTGACTTGAAATTAGTCTTTTTCTTTCTTGCATATTTATTAATTGGCGTGAGCACTGCGTTTGTTACAGGCATTCAAAAGTGCCGCAACTACCACTCGCTTACATATCGACACTCATGCGCTTCTCGTTATGAAAGCTTCCACCTTTCTCTTTTCCTTGGCGTGGCAAACTTTGTAGCCATGTTGCATGTGGACGGCATGAGAATAGGCCGTAAGTCGCGGCTATCTGACCGGTCTCTTCTCTGTCGCACCTATAAACTGTGTAAACTGTTTCTGCGATGTTACATCTGGGGCCTGATTGCCAGTGCCGGAGCAGCATACTTTATCCACCTCTGCAAAGTCAATTGGAGATGGCTATCCCCTTCACAAGCGTGCTTCACAATTGACATTGTCACTGTAGCAGTGTTCCTATATTACACTGCAGAAAAGTGTTTCCGAGAAACAAGACGGTCGTCGTCGTCGAGTCCTCTTCTAGCCGCCACGGCCACCACCGTCACTAATATAGCCGCATCCACAACCACTGCCACGGCAAGCATCCTCGATCCTCTCGAGGATGACGAATGTAATGACTATTTATTTATAGCTGATGAAAGCGACTTCATTGTATAGACCAACCGAGCGCCATCATTCCTTCAGCATTAATCTAACACCTTCCCGCTACTATCTGGCTCTGCCTCCGGCGGCTGGGCTCCGCCCAGACCCGTTGCTCGCTTCGCTCGTACTTCTGCTGACCCCTGGTCTGCCTCCGGCGGCTGGGCTCTGCCCAGACCCGCAGCTCGCTTCGCTCGTGCTTGGACCGTGAGGCCCTGAGTAAACGATCCAAGCAACGAGCGAAGCGAGCAACGGGTCTGGGCGGAGCCCAGCCGCCGGAGGCAGACCGACTCAGGGCTACACGGTCCAAGCACGAGCGAAGCGAGCTACGGGTCTGGGCAGAGCCCAGCCGCCGGAGGCAGACACCCATTCGCTTGTTTGCTGAGATCCGCTGGATGGTGAAGTGATCCCTGCATCGTTGAGCGGCTGTTGGGGGCGTGGGGGAACAGTAGTTAATCTTGCATAGATGCATGCACATCGGTGCATGATGCACCCCACATTTGACAGGGATTATCTGATTATCGATTTATTACGTAACAAGACGGGTTGTGGCTGTGGCGGTGGCTAGATGGTGGTGGTGCTGCTACCCTTCCACTTCAAATCGCTTAGATCCTTGTCTAGGGTGCCGTTTTCAATGCTGGACACAAACTGGGAAATGTAGCCTGCGACAGCTTTGGGCTGGATTAGAATGGCCCAGTGCTTCTCATCCAGTTCTCGTCTGTATAGCTGGCTAACCCACTTCCATGTATCTTCAAATACCACTTCTTTGACAAAGTTGTCTTTAGTCAACACCACCAGTTGCACCGGACAATGCGCTTTCATGTCTGTCTTAGGACTTATGGAGGTAGTGAAGAAATTAGCTCGATAGAGACTGATGCCGTTTAAGCCATCCTGGTACAAACTGGCTGTCTCGCCGGTCGACGCTACGCCTTCCACTTTTTCAAGAAAATTGTGCCATACTGGATACGTGCGGTGTTTCCACAGCCATTCTGGAAAATACGGCAACTGGAACACAAACACATACCAGCTCGAAATGAGCTGGATAAACACCTTTTTGATCTTCGTCCACGACAGGCTAGCAATGCTGTTTTTGATCCACAGCGACGTATGGTCGAGAGACGGCCCAGAAATAGATGTGTACGAGCTGATTCTACCTTCTAAAAGACCTGTCGTCACAGACTGCCAGCTCTGGATAGAACCCCAGTCGTGGCCTACTAAATGGAACTTCCTGTCCGGAATAATCTCATCAGCAATCGCCTTCAAATCACGAGATAGCTGTTCCAGTTTATAGCCACTAACCGTTTTCGGAGCCTCAGACTTGCCATGGCCTCGAACATCATACGCTATCACATAGTACCGGTCCTCCAACTGCGAAATAACTGGCAGCCATACGCTGTGATTGTCCGGGTACCCGTGCACCAGGACCACTGGCACATTTCGCGGATTGCCCCACGTAGTCACGTTCAGTTTGATCCCGTCGCTACTTGTTACAAATTGGCTCGTCATATCGATAACGTGAGAATTATACATCGTGAACCACAAGCGCCTCGCGCCTCCTTTATATACGATTGGGGCGCCCTAACCCGGATTCCTGCTCTGCCTCCGGCGGCTGGGCTCCGCCCAGACCCGTAGCTCGCTTCGCTCGTGCTTGGACCGTGTAGACACTGAAATACATTCTAAGACGAAGGGTAAACGGTCCAAGCACGAGCGAAGCGAGCTACGGGTCTGGGCGGAGCCCAGCCGCCGGAGGC